>JARJEB010006408.1:0-12755 GCA_030264535.1 Liometoxenus newtonarum
TTACCCCCCCCCCCCCCCCCCCCCGGTTGCCGCGCAGATGGAAATATATTTATTAATTTGACAATGATGATGATGATATTGTTACAGTTGGCATTCCACAAATCAAATGGTGCGGCTCTGAGGGTGACTATAATGTGATGGTAATGGAATTGTTGGGTCCTTCCTTAGAAGATTTATTTAATTTTTGTACCCGTCGCTTTTCATTAAAAACGGTTCTATTGTTGGCTGATCAACTGATATCACGTACTGATTTCATACATTCGCGTAGCTTCATTCATCGAGACATCAAGCCCGATAATTTCCTAATGGGCCTGGGCAAGAAGGGCAATTTGGTTTATATTATAGATTTCGGTCTTGCCAAAAAGTATAGAGATGGTAGAACTCATCAACATATACCTTATAGAGAAAATAAGAATTTAACTGGTGAGTGTACAAGTACTTGTATCTATTATTGATCCTAAAACTACGTATTACAAAACAAATTTCCTGCAACACATTTGTTTCTACTCATAATATGCGATTGTCGAAGCATATTAAAACGAACCATTAAATCTTCATTTTATAGGTGATAAGTAAGGCGCATATCGTATATCGTAGTTAGTTAAGTCAACATTATGTTGTACGCTCGATTTTAATACTAATTTACTTTATAAAAGTCGATTACTGCGTCATCTAGAATAAGTTATTTATTCATCATACCTGATTAATTGATTATGTGATTTCTCGAGTCTTGTTCCGTTTTTTTTTCCAATTCCTTTGTGCAATTGTTTGTTCAATTAAAATAATAGGTAGTTTTACGTCCCAATGTCTCATTTCTTCTATTAGTTGTTCATAATGAGTATTTTGACAACGATGAATTGAATTTGGAAACAATCACTGATGAATGTAGTCGTCTACCTCTTTATGATGTAAACTCGTACTCTGGAAAAAAAAACACTAAAGAATGAATATGACCTTTTCAATACCAATATCAACTCAACGGAATCTAGAATACTTGAGTTCGATAATTTATTTTTTTTTCTTCTGTTTATTGACTTGTATTGCATCTGCTCGTGACGTGCTGTCAGAAACATCAAAGCATTTTAGCTGTAAAAGGCAAATGAAAACAAATCTTTCATACAACATTACATGTATTTATCTCTTACTATAATATTGTAAATATCGTTATTTACACTTTTATTTTACACGTATAAATTCATGTCATTCGTTTTTGTTTATCATATTTCTGTTCTGCGTTCATATTTCTTGTTAATGAATATATTGAATCCCGTCTCGTTGGTCGGTTCGGTTCGGTAGTATCCTTTTAGTTTTATTTGATTAGGAATATTGTAGGTTGCACTTTCATTTAATTATATTTTTTTTTGGTGAAACAATTTTTTTAGTTTTAATTTTGTATTTTATCTATTTACGTCAAATCAAACATGAGTCTCTTCGGTATGCTTTACGATTTTATGCACGCGATCTACTTTTCCTCTTTTATTACTCTTAGTTACCTTTACATTGTTGTTTTGCAAAATTCAATTAGTTTGTATTTTTTTAGAGTTGCGTTGATGTTTTGTGGTTTGATATATTTGTTGTCTTGTTATGGTTGTTGCTTTGATGCGTTTGAAGTTCATTTTCCGTGAAACTGATCAACTAGGCCAACTGGTACAGTTTGGCATATTTTTCTAGTTTATTTTGATTCTTATTGTTTGAATTGCAAAGGTAAATCATGTGTTTATTTTTTTAGTTTCATGACAGTCATATCAACGTGAGGTTTTATACCTCTAGGGATAACAATTAATTTTAATTATTTTGTTGATAAGTTTAATTATGAAAACATGTTAAAGCCGTATGTATATCTTTTATGAATAAAACGAAACGATTCATTTCGATTGCATCACGCGAATGCATTACGTTGCGTAACATTTGAATGCTTTTTGTTTATGTGCTTCTGTATGCACTGAAATTGGATGAAATCAGCATATATTCACTTTTCTTTTTTTGTTTTTCTTTTCATTTCATTTTTTTTTGTTTATTTGTTTGTTTCATTCGGTTGCTTTCTTGACGTGATTCGATTTTGTAATAATTCATTATATTTATTTATACACGCCATATTTAATATCACTAATACACACATTCGGTTGTGAAGATAAAAAAATTATTTGTTTAACTTGTTTATTGTTTCCAGGCACTGCCCGTTACGCTAGCATTAACACACATTTAGGTATAGAGCAGTCTCGTCGCGATGACTTGGAATCGTTAGGCTATGTACTCATGTATTTCAATCGGGGCTCGTTACCCTGGCAGGGCTTGAAGGCCGCGACCAAACGACAAAAATACGAACGGATCTCCGAGAAGAAGATGTCGACACCCATCGAGGATCTTTGTAAAGTAAGTTAAAATGACTGTAAATATCGATTTGTTACGTTGTAAGTAGTAGTTACGGCGATATATTAATTATTTGCGTTTTTTAGGGTTATCCCACCGAATTCCCAACATACTTAACATATTGTAGACAGTTACGGTTTGAAGAACGACCGGACTATAGTTATTTAAGGCAATTGTTCCGAACGCTATTTCACCGACAGGGCTTTACATATGACTATGTATTCGACTGGAATATGCTGAAGTTCGGTAAGTGCACGATTATCTGTTTATTAATTTTATGCTAATTAACGGTGCCGTGAAATTCTTGCCAAAAGTAAACTCTTTGTATCATAATATTAATTGTATGTCGATGAATAGGTGTATCTAGAAGCGGGCATGGCGAAGAAGGCGGACGTTCAGGTTCACGACCGTCCGCACCACAAACGCGAGCTAGACGACAACCACATGAACGTGTCGATTTGATGCCAAACAGTGCAGCGGTGCCGAGTCCTTCCGATGATGTTATCACCAGTAGTACGTCAATCTTTCGTTTATTTATTTATTGCTTGTTTGCTTTACATTCTTATGTTTTTCTAGATCCAAGATTGTTTGACAATTACGATCGCCGCCTGTCGATGCGTTTGCGTGCTGTTCAAGGTGCGCCAAATGCGTCGACATCGGACTTATCCAATTCAAAGCAGGCCAAGTGAGTTGCATTTCTGTCAGTTCGTTCTGTATCGTTTAGAGAACATGCAAACAACCAACCAACCAAACAAACAAACAAACTAAATTCAACGCGCTCCTCTCTTACCTCGAATCTTTATCAAATTTGCCAAACAATTATCCAACCAACCAACCAACAAACCAATCAATCAATCAATCAATGTTCATCGTCATAACATTTTGAATTCATCATCATTTTGGCCTCATTTACGTTTACGTTAATTCTTTGTTTCGTTATCGTTGATTATTGATTTCTTGTATTTTGGTTATTTACGTGATACATCCATCCATACTTGTTAAATTTTCATAACATTGATCGCTTGTTTCTGTTTCGCCTGGCGACTTGTGTTTCGTTCTCTATCTGAATATTATCATCAAAACTATCAAAGAAATCAAAGAAATGCACTTAAGAAATGTCGTTTATCGTTGTGTGGGCAAATGGGAAACCTATGTATGATGTTTATTTGTTTTGGAAGCGCCTCCGGAGTGGCAATGGCACCACCCAGCCAGACGGCGGGTCAACCAGGCCCGCCTAGACGAGGGAGCACGTCGAAGGAAACACCAGCACGACTCAAAAAGTAGTGAGACTTATTTTAACACAACATTACGTTTATGATGATGCCGAATATTGAATGAATTAATGTTTTTTTCGGAGATACTCAAAGGCTTCAATCAGCTTTCTCTGTATT
This sequence comes from Liometoxenus newtonarum, assembly GCA_030264535.1. NCBI lineage: Eukaryota > Metazoa > Arthropoda > Insecta > Coleoptera > Staphylinidae > Liometoxenus > Liometoxenus newtonarum. Next base: position 3,762 of record JARJEB010006408.1, read on the forward strand.
GAATGAAACATGACTTTGATCCCAACACTACTACACAAAATGTATTCAAATCAACGTAACACGTTCGTTCGACGGTGAAAATGGAACTTTATATTAAATCTATCAATTGATTGATTATATATGTAGATATATAAATATATATATTACATTAGGGTGCAATCTGTAACGTGAATGCATGGAACGAAACAAACCGAAAACCAAGAGAGAAAAATGAAACGCCACAATTTTTACTTTTATTAGAATAATATACAAACATCTGTTGTATTTAATAGATGGAATTATATATTATGATATAATGATAACTTTTGCATTTTAAGGAGATTAACCAGTTGGTGGTATAAGGTGTGGAAACCAATTATGTCATGGATTGTGGTTAAAAGACAAGAGCTGCAAAAATAAAGCTTCTATGGCGGGCGCATTTTCTTTTTTCATATATTGTTTACATTTCGTTCTTTCGGTTGTTCTTGGTGAAAGAAAAGATCATTGCGATCTGTCCTTGATTATAGAATTGATTTATTTCGAAAACATTTTTCTTCTTTTCACAATGAAGAGGCAATGAAGTTGTTTTCCGATGAACAATGTTTGTTGTGTAATAATATGTTCGAATTCTATTTCCGTGAACTTATTAGTGATAATTGGTTAATTTTAATTTAATTCAAATGTAATTAATAAATTTAACTACCTGTTCGACTGCGTTTACGAATATTTCAATTATTGATTTATAATTTCTTGCGTAATCCTTAACTATATAGGTTCAATTATTATCGTTTTTTAAAGTATGAATGATTAAACTACATCCACCTACAACTAAATCAAGTTTAAAATGTGGAGGCAATGGATTGTGTTGTTCTTTTCTTGTTATAATTATAGTTAGTCGTACTACACTGTGGACAAAATACTCGTGATTTAACTTTACTTAATCGACTAATCAATCTAACGATTAATAATGAACCAATGATAAATGAAATGTTTTAGTTAAATATTCATAAACGTTACGTTAATTAAATTCAATGAAATTTATTAGTAAGTTACTTTGTTTATTAATTATTTTGTAATTATTTTCTAACTACTTGACTTAACTACTTTTGGTGTTCATATAAATTGCTTTTAATTTATTCTCAAATCGCATAGGTTCCTAAAGCAAATATGTAAATCAACAAGAATTGTTAGAAATCAGATATGAACATAAAATGTGAAATTTAAGTCAGTTAAGTTAAATGACAAACTGGACAAGTAATTAATTATTTAAGTAGTAAACGTAAAGCGAAACAATTTAGTTTAGTTTTCATTGATAAATGACTGATGAGACACAAACAAACATTTAATATGTAAATTTTGACAACAAACTTTATAGCTTCGTTTGTACTAGTCAATATTGTAAGCAAATTGACAATATGTGTGCGATTTTTGTACGAACGAACGAATCTGTCTACTCAATTACAACAAAACAAATGAAACCATTTACAAAACATTTGGTCATTAATAAGTAGATAGTAGAGTATAAAATGTTGCAGTTCGTAGACAGATCAATTTAGGCAAGCAGAAAAGAAAGAAAAAAATACATTTTTTTATTTAAATCTCGCCATTTTCTACCAACATTTCGATAATTCAAAATTCACTAAAATTATTTCGAACCAAAACAAACGTGCCTAAATATTTTCAATTTTCATTCTTAGATTGCGTAGTAAGTGGAACTGGAATACTTATTTTATGCTCTACTTCATTACTACTTTATTTTAATTAATTAATAAATTAATAACTTCATAGACATAACAATTATTCTAGTTTGGGTAAACTGACAAGATGAAAACGAAAAGTAAAGGAAAAGAAGTAAAAGTAAAATAAAACATAAAAGAAAAATAACAAAACAAACAAATCTTCTAAATCTAAACAAATTATTGAATTATAAGATGTCGTGAATGAATAGTATGTGTGAACTTAAGAAATTCATAGTAACAATGTAACAAATAAGAAAAGAAAACTATGATAAAGATAAGTTGATATTGAGCGCAATTTAGTTTTATTTCATTTGTACATATAGTATGTAATATAATTTTAAATTTATATAAATACGTTTATTCTGGTTGTACCTAGAAAACTGTAGGTCTGGAAAACATGTCAAGTGTATATTTTATTTTCTGTATCAGTTTATGTATTTAAAGGTTTTGAAGGGGAACAAGCTTCGTTGTGGTATTTTTTAGAGTTTTGAACTTGATAAATGATTGAGTCAGAGTCAGAAAGTTGTTTATACTTTTAAAATAATCCGCAATGAATGCTTAATGTGAAAAATATATTTTGATTTTTTCTATAGCTAGAGTTTTGTGCGTACAGCCAGTATAAGAAAACTGATTAATTATAACGTAAAATGTAAAAACTAATGCGAGACTAAGAAAATTGTAATTAAGCCTACAGACTCGTTAACAATAAACAAAATAATAGTAATAAACGAAATTCAAAACCAAAACACAACCAATTTAAATGTACGAAACTGGAAAGTATCGATCATATTTTTGTATGTTCGTTACTTAACTAACGGCTAAAATATTCTATGTACCCAAAAATGTTTTATCATGTCACCATCATTCATTTTTAACTAAATCTAAACTAATTTAAAGAAAACCCAACGAATTATGTAATTATGAAGTACACATATATTTCAAAATGAATATCAAAACATTTGTAATTAATATTCAAATGAAATGGGAACAGAAGTAACAAACAAACATATAAACGATTGAAGTATGTAATTGAAAACACTTTCATATTTGTGAACATGTTCCAAGAACAATATGAATAAGAATTTCCTTTAAATATATTGTCAATGTATGAATGTGAATTGGACAAAATGTAATAACTCGGGACCTCTTTTTAACAATAACAAAGTAACACCAACTATCAAAACATGTATTGGTCTAAATTAATAACTAAACTATTAAACAGCAAATCGATACGGAATCAGAAAAGCAAAGCATAAACATAAAATGAAACTAAATCTAAAATATTAATTAATTTAATTAATTATTAAACACTAAATGATGAATGTATTTAATTAATTAACGATGAACGTTTTGCTAATTATTATTATTGATAATTGTAATATGTACATAACTGTTTAAAATGAATTGATTCGTAAGAATTAAATGATAAATGGTACTACTTAATTAACATCATTGCAGCTAATTGTCTAATTTTTCTTAACATTTATCAATTATAGTCAAACCGAAAGTATATGTTGATCTGTCGATTTAATTGTATTTACTAAGTGGATTTTGTTTTTATGAACTTAATTTTTTAAGATATTGATTTTATTGATAAAGTAAAAAGACATTATGAACGTTAACAACTCAATGTGTAATTGACTATGAAGTTATTGTACATGTAGGTAGGTACCGTACAACCAGCAGCTTAAAGATGGCCAAATATCTGCGAAAACCTAAACTGAGATAACATCCAGCTATGGACAAGACGCAAAGGCAAAGCTAATTTTTGTACATATGTTATAAACCAGTAAGATTCTTAAATAAATGGTAATTATTAATTCGCTTTCTTTATATTATAATTTCAGTTTGATCTTTTGAATTTCTAATCTATTAATGCACAGGTCCTTCTGAACTTTTTGTTTTCGGTTTTATTTGATCATAGAAAAGAAAATTAGTTTTGTTTCGAGCGGGTGTGGGTTGAAATCTCGACGATCAAAAGCCCGACAAACCCAAATTCGGATGCTTCTAAAGAAGGGAAATAACCCTCAAGGATAGAACTACGGCTGTATCAATTACATGTGGTAAATGAAAACATTGAAAATAGGCGGACCACTCTAAACTTCATATTAGCCCTTTTTCGGGATTCAGATTTGTCGGGATTTTGATCATCAGGATTGAGATTGCTGCTGGATTTTGATCGTATCCCGTTTCAAGCAAAGTTTTGTTTTGTAGTGTTTCCTATGACTTTGGTAATATAGGCAACTGTCAATTCATTTTATGGTTGCGTACATTAGATTTTCAAAATGAAATACATATTAGCCCTTTTTGGGGATTCAGATTTGTCGGGATTTTGACCATCAGGATTGAGATTGTTGGGATTTTGATCGTATCCTGTTTCGAGGAAAGATTTGTTTTGTAATCTATGACCTTGGTAAACAGGTGTGAAGTTATCACTCCATTTCCCATCACACTTTTTGACAGCATATTAATTTTCTCAATTTTCACACTTTTTCGTTGCGATTTTCGCAATGAAACTTGGCACATATATTCCTAGTGATATTGTACAACTTAGTTATCAATATGAAAGATGTCATTCCTCAACATTCTATTTTATACGTACTTATCTACGAAAAAGTGTGATTTGGACCGGTTTTCCGAAAAATTCAACCTGTTTCGTTCCGATTTTCCAAATGACAGTTGGCACACTTATTCGCTCTAAGAAAATACATGCCGTGTAGCAATATAAATGATGCCACTCTTCAACTCTCCTCATTAAATGAATTACCTTACAAAAAAAATGAAAAGATGTGATGGGAATTGGAGTGATAACTTCGCACCGGTCCTTGGTGATATAGGCAACTGTCAAATCTTTTAAAGGTTGCAAACATTGAACTGTCAAAATTAAATAGGAATCTAGCTGGGGAGAGCAAACACGCAAAACACTGAAAAGCTGAAAAGAAAACTTCGGTCGTGCGACTTAAAAACCCAAAACGAGCCAGCAAGGTTAATCAATTTTGACGTTAGTATTGTGAGTGATAAATACGTGAAGCGGAAAATCTTCTTTGGTTTTTCTCGTCGAAAAAACGAACATTTCGAAGAATGGCATCACAACAGAATGCACGTGGCGTACCTCGCGTTTTGGAAAAGCTAGAAAACTCCATAAAAAACGGCAAATATTATGAAGCACATCAAATGTACAGAACTTTATATTTTCGGTGAGTTTGCGTCGTATCAAGTATAAAATCTGATTACAAACGTGGCTAATATAAATCATTTCATTCGTAACTAGCTATTTGGGGCAAGAAAGGTATCCGGAACTATTGGAGATGCTGCACGACGGCTCAATATTATTCTTAAATCATGACCAGGTATGACACGCATTAAAATATTTATGGAAATTTATTCACCGATGACAATTCATTATTTGATAGCAAATTAGCGGTGCCGACATAGGTATACTCTTGGTCGACGTATTAGTTAAAGCCCAAAACAAACAATATATAGAATGGATACCAAAATTATGTAGAATCTTCGCCAAGATCAGCCACAACACAACAGAACGTGATACATTTTTAGTGAATTCTATACGTTGGTCGGCGAAGGATAGAATACACGGACATCCATTACTACATCAGGTGAGTTAATTCAGTTAATTGCTTTTTTATTCCTTTCATTTCTGATGTGAATGTTCCCGTTTCGTCGTTTCAGAGTGTAGCTCAGATATATTGGAATGAGAAGAACTATTCACAAGCTCGCTACCATTATTTGCATTCGAAGGATGGCCACGGGTGTGCTAAACTTTTAATTGAATTTCAAACGACCCAAGGATACAGTAGCGAAGTCGATTTGTTCATAGCACAAGCCGTCCTACAATTTCTTTGTTTACGTAATAAACATACAGCAAATCTCACTTTCGCATCGTATACCCAAGAACATCCGAACATAAAACGTGCTGGTCCTCCGTATTTATTGCCTTTGTTGAATTTTATTTGGTTTTTACTGCAAGCTGTTGAAAGGTGGGTGAAATTGATCATTTTTTTCGATATTTTTTCGTGCAATTAGTTCAATTATTGCTCGACTAAATCCTGTCAGTCTTATTAAAATCATTTCTTACTGCTTGTCGATATACTTACTACTCGCTAAACTATTCAAAGTAGTACTTCGAGTAGTTTAAAGTATGTGAATCGAAAGCAGTAATTGTTTTGCGAACGACTTTTAGTCTTCGTTTACTGCAAACTGATGAAACCCTTGAAACTGTTTCATTTCAGTCAAAAATTTGCAACATTTGTTGTACTCTGCCAACAATACGAACCGTCGATCAAACGAGATCCTTGCTACAAACAATACCTGGATAAAATCAGTCAAATTTTCTTTGATGTGAAACCTCCACCGACACATGGCAACGGTCTTTTCGGAAACTTTCTGCAGACATTCTTAGGAGGCTTGGAAGACGACAGCGACGACGAACCGTCCGTCGCCTACACATCGAAACCATCATCAAGCAAGAAGCCTGTCGAGAGTTCTGAATTGGACTAACTAAAAATAAATATATTTGCAGCGAATATATATATTATATACATATATATTTATAACAAAATATTTATCAATCGATGCAATTAATCTATATTAAAAAGTACAATGGGTTCTTTACTAATTGTATTTGTGCGTATACATATAAAAAAAGGTTGATTACAAGTTTTAATTATTTAAATTCAAGAATATATCATAAAAGATAAAAGTTAGGCATTAATTAGTCATTTTCATATTACCGAACATTATTTCAACGCAAAGACATCCTCATTTTGTTTCTTATATAAATATTAAATACATTAATGAAATAGGAAATTTCATAAGAAAAGTCTCAGAAAAAAATGAAGTTTGTAGAGGACTAAGTAGAATTTTCGTTTTTTTATTTCTAGTTTTTTTTTCTAGTTCTGATACCACCTCACATTTTAATCTAAAATTGTTCAAAACCGACAAATGAAGACAATTTTCTAATCGATAGATTTATAATTTTCAAATATTTAATGCGATTACTTAATTATTGTACATTTTGTTTTAACAAAAATCTTGATTTCGTCGGCGACAATTTCACATAAGCCCAATTTTATTGTATATTGTCAAACTGACAATTTCATACACACACACACACATTCACAATCAGTTGATTTATTATAATTATAAATTAAATACTAAGTTTAGTTTATAATGGGCAATAAAATAACAAAAATCATAAAGCGTTTGTTCGATTATCCAATAAAACGCAAACCCATATGTTTCTTTCGACAAGAAGACTTCTCATCTACTGGGGAGCCACTACCCAAGGAAGACACCAGTCAGCACGGTCCGATGAGCGAATATGATAAATTGGTGCAGAGTTTCTATGCACGATTATTGGAACAACGTCGTGCTCATATGGAAGAAGAGGAAAAGAATGAAAATACTGAAGGGAAGGCTACCACCAAGTATGTTGGATGGGATGAAATGACGATTTCCAATTTACATTCTTTGTTTTTGTTATTTGATAAGAACTTGAATGGGATGCTGAATTATGATGACTTGTAAGTGTTATTTTAGGATTGAGAAAGGCAAACGATGTAAAATTGATGAATCATTTTTTTCAATTTAGTTCAGCTGTATTGGAAAGTCTTGGGGATGAGAGCAGCAACGACTATCGAAAGCAGAAATTTGATGAAATCGATCGTGACATGGATGGCTGGATTACATATGACGAATTTTTAGAAGTATTTTACTTGGCCGTTGCCTGTTTGTATCAATTAATTATTTTTGACAAATTTATTAATTTACAGGTAATTTATAACTTCCATCCGCAAGATGGTGAAACTTTGACTGGCCTCGCCAAATTGTGCTTTGAAATTGCTGAAAACATCAAATTTGTTAGCAGTCTTTCAGTCGGCGAACAACTAGAATATGGTTTGTTCTAATTTGTAGCTTTTTGTTGCTATCGTTTGATGCACAAACGTATTCCTCGTATTTTTCCTTTGTCAGCCAAGAGACAGGCACCATCATTATTGAAATTGCTATAGTTTGATGTAGAGAAAACTGATAATATTCGCCCCTTATCTGAAAACTAAATAAAATTCATTTAAGAAAGGAAATGTTTGCAGATTTTGAGTGAACTCACTGTAAACCCACTAGAAACTGGTTCACTGCCACGAATTAAATGCGAAAGAAAATTTGTATCTAAAAATTGGTTTAAAGCATCATTAGTGAAAGTATACCCAGTGCCGACTCTGATATTCGCTGCAAAACCTTCGTCGGATTGTTCCGACCTTCCAGTTACTTGCCTATATATAGAGAAGAAACAAAATCAAATATTTAATTGAAAGATTTTCCAAGTTGCATACTTGAAAGGTTCATTCCACAATATCTCCCAAGCTAATGCCGATCCATGTTCCGGGTCAACCAGCGGCAACGGAATATTATTCAGAAACTTTGTCAATTTGCAAACATTTGGATTCGGTACTCCACTGTTAACACAAAACAATTTATCGTCAATGACAGCTGCAAGTGGCAAACAATCAAACACGCTGTTCACTGCTTCCCATACATCTCTTCCAAGAGCAGGGCCAAATTTTCTCAGACATTCCCTACAATAAATAATATTCCGTATAAACTGAATCACCCTATGCATATAAAAAATAATGAAAATAGGTACTCGAAGAAGCAGTCCTTTTGTTGAATCTTCCGATGTTCGTGATTACCACGTAGCAGAAACACTTTATACGGGTACAAATTCTTGTAGCAGAACAAATAGCTGATGACTTCAATGCCATAAGGCACGCGATCTACATAATTGCCAAGACACAATATAGCACCTGGACAATAACCCGGACATCGTGGCCATAAAATTCTTTCAAAGTACGCCAAGTCCCCATAATTTCCATGCAAAGCACCTGATAGAAACAAGTTTCTAAGGAATTTTTTAACAACATGATTTGAACGGAATGGTATGTACTTCTGGGAGCAGCCGTTCTGGCGCGACCGTTTGGGCGCAGAGACAGTTTGGCGCGGGACTATTGGGCGCAAGTAGTTTGGGCACAGGTCATTTAGAGAAATTCGGATTTATGTATAATATATTATGCGTTTAATTTCTGAGCACCAAATCTAGGAATAATATTTCCAATGTTTTGTAAATGTTTATATAATTTTAGACTTGTTTTACATAAATCAGATTTTTCTTATTTATGGCTGGCTATATGGTAATTATGTATGTATATCGTAAATACTTTTGCGATTATATTGTAATGCGCTCTAATTACTGTTTTCGTAT
>JARJEB010006410.1:0-35860 GCA_030264535.1 Liometoxenus newtonarum
TGAACGATGAGTGAGCGACGGTTACTCGATATTTGCTCTTACCACTCGAAATGAGGGTCTTGCGGTTTACATCAGTGGTATATACAAGTAAGGTTGATTCAACTAAGGCATTCACGAAAACTGATCCGATCAGTGATCGGATACCTTGGGTGCGTTCCGGTATCGCGTTAGACCATCTATAAACGTGAACGTTTACTTACAGCTTGACAAGGGAACGCACCCATGTGATCCAAATGACCCGATCACTGTGATCCGATCAGTTTACCTAAAGGGCTCTAGATTACAATGGAAATGAGAGGATTTCCATTCTATCAAGTCTCATCCTTTTATCCTAACGCTGTACATCAAATGACCAAAGTTTTATGTCTTACAGCTATGTAGGGTAGTCACACACGTCTTACGTCACGTGAGTCACGTCTCAATGTTGTCATAAAACAGAAAGAAATTCATTCTGCAACTTTCTGACTCTGACGATATTCTACCGGTTGCTTGCTTTATGCATTCTAGGTCCGCCCCTTGCTACGTCAGAGGCGTCTCCAGGCTTTTTCCGAAAATAGGTATTTACGTGGGAGTTTAGTTAGTAAGAGTTTGACATTGGCAACTGACGGGAATCAGTAGTTGTAGTTATCCTATGCAGGATTCTCCCACCTACCGAAAAAAAATCTATGACTATGAAATTAATCTTCAATTAATAAATACAGTGAGACTGAGTCCAAAGTTGTCTCCATATTTATTATAAAATGAAGAAGCATTGAGGATAACTGATAAAGTGCTGTATAATAAAGAGATGGCGCTTAAAATATGCAGATTTCTGTAACGCTGCTTACTGCCATCTGTTGTCACATTTATGACAATTTTACTAAAAATGTGAAAGAAAAAGAAAACAAAAAATTTGATGACCCATGCACAAGTTTCACGAGCTTGTACAAATATTTTCAGGTCTCTTTATCTCCTACATGCGGGCATAGTCGATTTAACTTATCAATAGACATGACCACTTTAATCTTTTAAGATTTCCATTTACTGTGCAATCATCACAAAACTAAATTTTATTCGTTTGCTTGCCAAAACAGCATTTTTTCACTGAAATATATCTTCTCGGTCAGGACTTTTTAAAATGAATTCTGACATTGAGGTCGTAGACATATGGGATCATTCGGGAAGATTAAGAATCGTTCGGCGTGTGGATACGTACAACATCAATGACAATGTTTACTGTATGGAAAGAGAAGGCCCTCGGATTACTTTCTGTCCGATTCAAAAGACACCATTTCATTCAAGCTATCGATTCTGAAAGACGGAGTCGATGGTTATTCCATCTTTTCTAACAACGTTCTTCTATTCGTTTTTTACTATATGTATATACACGGCAGTTTCCATTCCATGGAGCGAATTCATGGATAGGACTAAAACTTCCTCGCATGAACAGTGCAGAGTCCTTGTTTGATTTTCAACGCTTGACAGATATTTCGATGACGCACTTTATTTTATATTACTCCGTCTTCACGCACGAATATTATGACTTCGTATATGTAGAATAAAATAGACTCTCCGATATAGGATACCAAAGAGGATGTAAACGAGATGATGAAGGCGGAGGCGAAAAAGATTTATTGATATGGATCGAAATTGTAGTAATAAATGTACATCACTTCCAAAATTGCTAGAAATATAAACGAGAAGAAAACGGAAAGTGAAAAATGGTGATGTTGTGATGACTGAAGTTTTTATTCATCAAGTAAATAACAAAATTCAATTCGACTCTTGACTATTCATGTTATAAATTTATCAGAACTTCTGATTCGTTTTGTAGGGATTGTGTCCCAACATATCTTTTGCTATACTTTACAATGCACTTCTAACTTTCTCTTTATATTTCTTGCTTACAATATTTTGTTACAATCTGCTGACCACATATTTTTCTTCTACCTACGTTTCAAGTTTTCTGCTAATTCTAGGGACTTCTTCTTCAGGCTTCAGCTCGTACAGTTTACTTTTCTATCTACATCTCAACCAAATATATTTTACAATGTAATAAGCAATAAAAGCAAATCAATCCGTACACCCGTGGGTAAGTTATTTCTACGCATTCCTCATCGCCCACAGATATTAACTTCACAGTTTCATTGGAAAAACCGTCAAATCGAACTAACGCTCTCATGATTTATGAAGAAAAACTTTCGAGTATTAAAAAGCCAAAATCAGATGGTTCGAACGTAATCACACTTTATTTTGAACTCGATTCACATTTGTTCTCATGTTGTTTGCCTTTGGATCGTTGTGAACCGTAAAAACTAACAGCACTTTACCCAAATCTTTATGTGTAAGGTTTTCAAGTCTAATAAAAACAAGCATGAAAATTGACTTTACTCAAGTTAAGGTTTATATCTTAAAGTAACCAACCGTAACCAGTGCATACAATTTGGAAGTTACCGTATAAAAGAAAAAAATGGAAAACCGCAAGGAAGAGTGTGTGCTTGGCACTTTTATAGCATATACCAATATTTTTATGAACTTGAAAATCTTCTAAGCTACGATATTTGTTCAAGGCTTTGTCGAAGGAAAGATATATTTTCTGCACCTATATATAGTGCTCTTTCAGTGGTTTATAACACTCTATTACAGTTTTTCCCTTCTTTTGTGGGATACTTCCCGAAAAAGAGCAAGTATAGGGGAAAAATGTAAATGTCATTGGACTAATTCGAGACATTTGTAAAGTTCACATGCGAATATGAAGCTTCGGAACTGATGAAAAGATAGATTTTCTTGCTCACCAGAAAAATCGAGGACATTCCAAATATTTACCTATAAATAGTTTCTAATAGAAATTGAAAATTTTCCATTATTGCAGAACCATTACGATGTAAAATATAAATGAAACAAAAATATATTCTATGACGAAATGCAAAGATGTAAAAAGCCATATCAAAAGAGCTGAAGCTGGTGAAAGAGGAAGGCGAGCATTTTACAAAATTTATTTATGGCATCTATTCAGCGAAGCGTTTTGTCGATGAGGCATTTTGCCAGGAGGATCAAAGGAAAAAATTCACCATTTCTAATTCCTACGGGTAACTAAATGAGTTGGCAAAAAATGTTAAAACAGTGGTTATTGATCTACATTCCAAAGTCCAAAAGAAATTATCTTCATAAAGCTAGATTTACACGTTTGACTTTTCAATTCGATAAGGTGTCAAAATCTCTACGAATTAGGGTAGGATAAGATTTCGATTTTTTCATGATCACCTATCTTTCCTATACCTACGTACCTTCGGTATCTAAACGTTTCTGGTATAATTCAATGGAAAAACAATATTAAAAGCACGTAAAACGAGTGCATTGGGTTGGCTCTTCTCAGGGACGCACCACTAGCTTTAGGGGCCCTGGGCTTACACTATTTGGGGGCCTACCCAATTGACCAAAGTCTGGATAGTTGGATGATGAAATGTATGGCAATGTCGCATTCTGTATGAGCTGAAAACTTGAACTTTTTGCGGTATACCTACACCAAAGTCAAAATTATTAGTGGACATACCAACGGTGACGGTGAACAGTCAAATGAAAATGAAAAATTGAAGAGTTTCAGGAACGCGACAGCGGATGGGCCTTGTTTGGTGTTTCGCGTCTTGAAATGAACATTAATAAGTAATCGAGCGGAAATGTACGACTGAATTAGTTCACGGTGGGCGCAAGTGAAGGGTGCCTTTGATTGAACGGGGCCCTGGGCTGCAGCCTGTAAAGACCATGCCTAAATCCGCCTCTGGCTCTTCTCTTGAGCAAATAACCAAAGCTTGCCTTTCATGTGGAATTGAAGTTCACTAAAACCATCAAACCAAACATGCACGTATACTCATTACTCATATATATCCTTGCAACATACATCCCTACAAATATAACAAAAAGGTAAAGGAATAAACTTCCAGCAAACGAAAATTGCTCTCCTGTGTGATTCCAGAGCATAATGATACAATCATTTTATAAAATTAACTCAGGAACTGGCAACAGTAGTCGTTTGCAGTTTGCATTGTACAAAAACACAAACAGCAGGTACGTGAGAATGAGAGGAGCAACATTTGTTTGTCTCCAACAGTTCCACGTTTCAGTTCCCAGCATTTGAACAAATTGAATGAATATAAAAGGAGCACGAGGAAAGTCCACTGAAGTGCGCTACTCGACCACATTATATTAGCGAAAATGAAGAAGATACAGAGAGTGGGATAATGAAAAAAAAAGTAAATAAAAAAGTAAAAAAAGTAAGTACAATGTAAAGCAGCCCTGGTTGTACAGAAATTAAATACCGTGCGTTTATTTCAACGTCGAACATAACATGCGCCATTTTCGCAACTAAAATTAACGAGTCAAATTCATGGCGGGGGGGGGGGGGGTATTACTAAGGACACACCGATGGACGGGAAGAGAGTGGCCAGAGGAGATGTTGGACGGACGACGGCACACCACGATGATAAGTGAGTGCATCTTGGGAAGATTGATATGCTATGTTCGTTGGTAAATTAAACGCTCTGTATAGTCCTGAAATATTAATATTCTTTGAAACCGAAAAAGCAAACCATTAATTGAACACTGCAATTAAATTAATGAATAAGCCATAGATAACAATTTTATATAATTATGTTTGTAAAGGTTTATTAATAATTTATTTCTTATAATCGCAGAATTATTATGGTTATGTAAAAAAATAATTACGAACAGATATAATAAAATTAAAATTGGGTTTTTCAATGAAAAATAAGAAATACACATAAACAGCAGGCGCTGAAAACGAGTCCTTACAAAGACGAAGGTGTTACATAATGAAACTGATAAAGTCAATCGCACACGCCGAAGTTAGCAACTTAGACTGTTTAAACCTCACTTGGTTACAATAGATTATAGAACATAAAAGTATCATGTTGCATATCGGTTGCATTTCCTAATCGTAATACAATAAATCGCACAAGTTGAACTTGGCCAGGAAGTTGACAACCGCCTGGATGCATGCAACCAGATGAGGTCACTCGTTGTATGGGTTGTCCTCACTTCATTATTTCAGCCCATCAAATTAATATTATGCTTGGTCATAAAAAACTATAGTACGTAATACAAGTGGAAATATGCAATTGCATTTCCACTCTTATTACGTAATATACTAATCTTTTATTTTGTTAAAATTAACTTGATCTCTTTTCTACTCGACACTTCTAAAGAATCGCTCTAAATTCTAAAACCTTTAAAACCAACCATGAGACAGAGAACCAAATTATTTTAATCTTTAACCGTGGCTTTACTTTAAGCCCGCAGCTGCGCTGGGTGGGGCATTGTGGTAACTCTCTTATCTGTTCGTGCTGAAAACGACCGCATTCAAGCTCTATTACGATTCGTTCTCCCGCATAGAACGTGAGACAAACAAGAAAATCTCTACAAGCATTTCACGAGCAATTAACCAAATACAAACACAAACAAAACGAAGGACCAAAAGAGTGACCTTAACGTAACGTTTATTTAAAATAATACAGATTCTCCAGATTTATTAATTTTAAGAAATTAATTCCATACATAGTGAAACGTATGTAACCCAACATACATGAAATAATTATCTCTTTTTTTAGTGGCTCACTTTTTTTGAATTTGTTAGACAATAATTTTGATCCCATAAATAGTATATCATCAACACACTTTTCAATTTATAAATTATCCAATTTTGGTTCAAACAGAAAATACACCAGGCCAAGCGCCAAGCGAGCAAATATTTGTTTTTAAAATGAAAGGTCGGCGAACATAATGCAAAAGATTGATGAAAAGCCTACCTAACAAAACTCTAACCCGCAGTGTGGAGCTTCGTAGAAAGGAATTAATTAGCACCTAGGAAAGTTTCTCATAAAAGTGTAAATTAAAATTGATTAACGTTAATTAATATTAATTAAAACGAATGAACACTTTGTGCATGAATATAGGGTAAAATAAAATTTAGTTTTTTCTGAAAAAAAGAAAAAAAATCATTTCAATCAGTCCGAATGGTTTTGCTAACGTCTTTACGTTCAAACAAATCGTTTATCTATTGATGTAAACATTTCTAGATGTAATTTGTAAGTCTGGCAACAAATCTCTTTCCCTTAAGTTAATTTATTAAATAGAAAACCAGATCTAGCCGTGTTTCCATTGTTTGTGGTTTCACAATAAATCCGCAATAAATCTCTTGAGATACATTGATCACTTCTTAATTCACTTTACATATGCACTGATATATCAGAAACTTCAAATAGAAAACTCAAAACAATGATATTTATTTAATAAGAATCATGCACATACTAAACCAGTGGTTCCGAAACTTTTGCGGGGCGAGACCTATTTTTAAAAACCATCATTTTTCGCGTCTCATTCGCTTAAAACTCATAGTTTAGCTGAGTTTGGTCGTGACCCATCATGACTTTGAGACCTCCTGTACTAAACACTAACAAAATTGATGTGATGTTGATGAAATATAAATAAAATTAATGTTTGAAAAATTTAAAAGTTCATTGATCGTTAAATACTGCACAAGAAAAAGAAATATTAAATGAACATAAATTCATTAGTGAATCATAAAAACTGAGCAGTTATAATCCAGCTGGTTCTATAAACTCTTTGATAATATAATTAATAAATACAGAAACTAGTTTTCGAACAAGTAGTGGGTTTTCCCTGTCAAGTAGGTAAGTTCTTTGCTCGCAAGTTTAGTTATTTTATTATATATACTTATAAATTAATGGCGTAGTTTATAATGCATTCAAGAAAATACAAATATTAAATGAAAATGTAAGAGTATAATGGAAAACAAAACAATGCTGAAAATACCAATTCAAAAAAGCGTAGAACGCTGGGAGCGTAATTTTTGTTTGCTTTAATTTGTTAACGGCAAGTTAATTCTGTGGGGATTTCCTGTTCAATTAACAACAGCCCATTATTCAAATTATTTTTATTTGTGTGTATGTGTGTATTTATCTTTTACTATACCTATTATATTAACGATTGAATAAAAATAAAAATAAACACAAAGGAAAAATGTTACTTACAGATTTTTGTAAATACGAGATTCATGTTCAAGGTTATAAACTGACTAGCAGAAACTGAATTTGTTTGGCATGTTACCAGGAATTATTTAGAAATATTTTTTCACTAATTCTAATAATTTTATTGTTCTTCCATAAAAATTTACTTAGGTATAGATATAAAATGACCGCTGAAAGGATACAGTTTCGTAGTTTTTATTACTTTCCGATACTAGCGAAGGAAAGTATAGGATTCACCTCAGAAAATCGCGGTAGCAATTTTGTAAGTCGTCGTGAATAGATCGAATAGAAAAGATCAATTGTAGCCGGATGTAATTGCTGCTTCTTATTCACTCTTCGAACTGGTGAAATGCGCGATAGTGCTTCCATCATTTTCTTGTTTTTGGAACTAATTTCGTTATATAGGTACAGTAATAAGTATCGGAAAGTGGTGAGGTGTTCCGTACCTTATTTTTAATTTTTTAACTGTTCATAACTTTGCTTCAAATTTTTATGTTTTTATGACACCAAATTTAATTCCTTAAATGGAAATATTGCAATAATCCAATAATTATAAAATATTGGTAATTGCTTTTAATAAAATTTAAATTACACCTAACACTGTATATTTAGATATTCATAGAGTACCTGTATTCACAATTTATTACTTCAACCTTTTATTATATGTAATGCCGCTTCAATCATTAAAAATATATTTATATGGCTTCCTAAAAGCTATTCGTCTTGTTTATACGAGACTTATGCAAAGCCTTGAAAAATTAATGAAATCGCACATAAAATCAAATAAAATTTTCATTTTATGAAAATTTATCGCTTTTGAGAATTCCATTGGGACTAAGTTGCCAAAATAAATAAATCGGAGCGTTAAATTCGCACCGCACAATTTTCCCATCATATAAACTATACGATTGTGAAACAAATTTTAATCGTAAAGTGGAAATTGCATTGAAATTTCCATTTTCTAATCAAAAGTAGTTTTACGATCGACGAGTTTTACGAAATCGAAGTGCATACGGTCGGAATGTTGTGCGGTGCGAATTTAACGCACCGATTTATTTTGTACTGAGCATTGAATTCCGAATAAACAAAAAAACCAAAAATTTGGTTATACTTCGATAAAAGGCTTTAATCGCAATCAGACATCAATCATTATTTGTATAGGTATAAATAATTAATGTCTGAATCAAAATTTCAATTCAACTACATTATTGATTTGATTTTAATGAACTTCCCATTATGATATAACAAATTAAACAGAATTAAAAATAAAAAGCGCGATAAAATAATAATTCCATTCATATAATCAACTTAAATAAACAAAAATTGAAGTGTTAATTACATATTTATTTTCAATTTGATTTGATTTTGTTATATATGTTAAAATATTAGAAAGAAAAAGAAGATTGAAAACCACTTTATTTACAAGAATTACTTCAATGGGTAGGGGGAAACCTTGACTGGTACTAACATTCATACACAATATACCTGTTTATTCAAAAATATTATAAATACCGGTGCAAAAGAGCATCCCAGCGTACTTTGAAGTCGTTTTTATTATAAACATAAAGTGCTTCAGTGTTCATTCGTGCGTTGCTTCCTTTGCAAAAGAAAAGTTTCAATTTCAATATATTTACAAATAAAAGCGCAGTAAGTAAAGATATTCTTTTGATACTTTTTATAGTTTGTATGTGGTTCCTTTTCTTAGAGATTTTTTGTCTTTATATAAAATCTTTATATGTATAACAACGATTTACAACGTCGAAAATCTATGTATCTACCTTTTTATAGAAATTGAAAAAGCTATGAATGCTTAAGTTTTAAAATAAAAAAATATTCTTAAGTCTTAAGTGTTAAATGCTGTAAGTGGCGAGCATTATTCAACCTTGACTTCTTACAATTTTTAAATAATCGCGGTACGCGGACATGTAAACGGAAACGAACAAATTGCGAACAACCGAGTTACCGAGTTACCGAATCTATGGCTTTTTGCTTTTTCGAAATTAAAGTGTTTTATTTGCGCTTCAGAGCGTTGAGCTGAGCAAGCAATGAACGGTAAGCTTTTACAAATTACAGTCTCGTCAAGCACACATACCTACCCTACAAGTCCTACAACCAAAACATTAAGCAAATTATTTTTTCCGGGTCATTCATCCAACGCGTCACATTATTAATTTTTATAGCCAATCCACTAAAGTCTAAAACGAATCGCTTTCTCTATGCGCTTGAAATTGATTTTTCATTTATTCTTTTCTTGTTTGTATAATGGTAAATGGCAGTTCTCTTACAATTAGGCCTTAAATAATGAAAGCGCAATGCGGAATTGGGAGAATTGTTGTCTTGGAAGTTGGTTTGTTGCTTGATTTGATGTCGTCTCAATTTAATATGAAATAGCATAACAATAAAACGAAGATGTCGTCTAGTTGTCTGATCGTCCAACTTTGGACGAATTTAAGTTCTTCTTCATATAATAGCACGGATTATTTAGGTACATACATAAATATAAAGCAGTTCTGGTAAGACCGATAGTTGTGTTTATTTATCTTATTTTTAATGCAAACGAAGAAGCAGTGAAAAAACGAATTTTAATCCTTTTAAAACTCTAGAGAGTAAAACTACGCCAAAATATCTTAAATAATCTTAAATTACAAAAGCGATTTTTTTCAAATTTCACTAAAAATTTTGCTAGAAAAAATCAAGTACATCAATTCACCAATTGCTTCCACTCAATTTACAAAAAAAACAAAATACATTATTATGTTGCTATTGTGTAAGTTGATGTTTCTCATTTATTTTAACAAATTGTTGCTCATTATGACATTGCATCATGTTCACCCATTACATGACGGAGAACAACATTGTTTCGGCTACACGTGCAAATATTTAATCAGCAATCAGAATCACCTGGTTTTAATAAAGTTTGATGAAAGAGTGCAGACGATAATATGCTCACATCAGCATCGGATGAAAACGAGTTCTGGTTGCAAGTAATCAACCGGAAAATACAAAACTCAACAAACTGATGCGGAATACCGCACAAAACATGGGCAAATATCGATTCGATTCAATTTCGTTCCAACAAAAGCCACAAAAACTACCATTATAAATAAACGGCTACTCTTTTGGTTTTTGCAGCTGCGTTACTTCCATAAGTATCCTATGAAAGGAGATTTAATTAAATGAAATGATGCTACGCATCAAAATAACTATTCCAATAAATTTTATATTTGAAAGCAAACAAAAAATTTAATTTATTATTTAACATTGCTCACAAAGATTGATTAATATGTTATAGCAGGGGTTCTCAAACTTTTGCGAATCGAGACCCACTGTTGAATATTATAATTTGGCTATATATTTGCATAATTTATAATACAAGAAAATATTATTGCGGAACCGCATCTGGAATGCAGATTTTCCATTATCATTATTATTATTATTATTATTACTATTAACAGTATTAACACTGTGCTGTTCGTTAATTGGACATTGTGTTGTTGTTCAGTCTTGCATAATTAAACAGTCATGATTTGTTAGTTATATAAATAATTTAATGAATAACTAAAAAGCCTTTAGTATTTAAAAAACATGGAAAAAGCTTTCACGAAAATTGAACGTACATCCAAAATCGTTACGTCGTTAGTGAAACCAACTTAGAATTTCGTAGAAAATTTAAAAATTCCACGATCAAAGCATTTTAAATAGTTTCCTAGTAGGTACCTATGAGCAAAAGATCCAAGTTCCAAGATCTCCTAAATTCTGCATGAAAAAGCAGTAAAACCATTGAATAAACGACCGTAATATTTTCTACCTGTATTTCTTGGTTCTTACTTTAAAAGCTGCGGTGCCATATACTACAAAGTGATCTAAAATGTAGACATCTCTATAGTATCCTGGTTTGTGAATTATTTGCAGCCAACTGTATATCATTCATTTTTTTTCACTCTGTATACATTGCTAGTTTATTACAGCCAGCAAAACTTTACGGAATGTTTCGTTCTTAGGTACTTATCTCTACGTAGGTATATTGCCATAAAATGGAAACAGTATTAAAACTTTGCTTTAAATATTGTCATTTTGGCTTGCTTGCTATATCACTTTTTATTTAGAAACTTGTCTTGCACAGTGTGTATTTAATTATTTTACTCTGAAGAAAATAATTAAATTATATGGCAACCCGACGCTTTCGGATGCAATATTAAAATAGTCTCCTCAGATTTTTCTCTTCACTAGCTAAATTTAATTTTACAATATATGATTATAACAAGACAGGTTGTGTAAATTTACATTCTAATCTCTTGAGCTCAAGCCTCGGTTCGGTTCAAACTTATTATTATTATAATTACTTTGCTATAAGTTTGAACAAAACTTTAATAGAACTCTCGTTTCCTTGTATGCTTTCAGATATGTTCAGATATTTGTTGTTCGGCTCTCTAGTGTTGACACTTGTAGTTGGCGAAGAGTTGTTGAAAAGCCCTTGCCCGGGAACCTTCGACTACGATAAGACCGACAAAACGGGTCAATGGGAGGGCATCTTGACGCTCAAGTCAGAGTTCACGTTGCATGGAGTTTGGATCCGCGTATTCTTCGATCGTCCTGTGAAGAGCATCACATCTTCCGTAAGTACACAAAAGTTTTTTCTATTTTCTTGTAATAACTTATTGTCGGGGTCTTTTGTTTGGGTATCTACTCCCTCTTATCTGAAAAATTCCTTGTATATTGTGTTTAATTTGGCTATCGTTTCAGTCGGTTGAATTTGTACAGAGTGATTTTAAATAATTGGTATTCCTAAATTACTATTTTTGTCCATGGACATGGGCAACCAACGAAGATGAGAATCATTTTTGATAACTTTGTAGAAATTCTGTGTATTTAAAATTGAAACTGATCTTTTAAAACCGCGAGGATTTTTAAATATGAAATTATTTCAGAAACTTGATATAAAAATGTTTATGTTTGTTTAAACGATTTAAATATAAGAGTTAAAATTATTAGTTTAAAAGTTATGCTAGAAATTAAAAGAACAGAAAATAAAATTGCAGCTATTCAAATAAGTAACAGAATAACATCAAAAATAAGTATAAAAATTTATAAAATACGTTTCGAATTATTAAAACGAAGAACGGACGCCGAGAACCGTTGAAACAAAAGGCATTCAAAAAATGTTATGACAACGTAAAACCGAGATTTTTACGAGAACAAGAATGCTGTTGTATAATCAAAGTGTTGGAACTTTTTTGCATTTTGTTGTTTTATTGTTTTTTTTGCACTTTACAAAACCATTCCATAGAACGAATCCGAATAATCAAATGGAGAGAATTCACCGGATTTACCTATACACAAAAAAAACAGATTCAAAACACGGAGCTTTTTACAATCATGTATCGTAAAGTGATAAAAATTCATGTTTTATCGATTTTCCATGTTTTACGGTTAAATGTGTTCGAATTTATGAAATTACAACTCAAGTACTCAATTTTTTGCGCCACATCGACGAATATAAATATGTTGACCTTTAGGAATTTTTCGTTCAATATTTCGTTTTCATTAATGTTGAGAATATTTTCATTCCAATCCATTAGCTTCGTGTACTGACAGCCACCGGAAAAGATTGTAATAATTCAAACTTTTTGGGAAGATTCGCAATTTTTGAAGTCTGCGATACTGTGATTTTCCGATATTCGCAAAAATGTATGCGAATATTCGCAATTTAATTTGAAATATTTGCTTTTGCTTATTGTTATTGTTAAGTATCTTAATTTGAATGAACGGAACTAACGTGACATATAAATATCGTCATGGTGTTAGAACACAATTACCAAATTTGATTGATCTACAACAACCGAATGGGCAATTAATCATGCCTACACCGAAATTAGGGAAATTTGTCGAGTTACATGTATATGGCAAAAAGGTAACTAACTATACACGATGTGTATAAATTCGTGAATTCTTTTTGGACAATTCTGAAGGGAAAAACTTAATAAAAAAAATCTTGGATTGGCCTTCCTTTGGACTCACGAGTCACGAGGCCATTGAAATTGCGAATTTCGGCGAAGAAATGTCAAATGTTAATATTTTCTCTTCAGAATTGTCTAATAAGAACACTATCAGAAGCTAATTCACGAATGTATACACACCCTGTATATGTTGGCGCGTTGTTTCCATTGTTCCAACAATAACTGCGTCGCAATTTATAAATATAGGAGCATTAGTTAATACAGTGCCAACGGAAACAACAAATTTACGACATTTGTATTCGCGCAGGCATAATAAAATGAGGTGTATCCAATCGTTTTATAGGTAGGTATTCACATTGTCACATTGTTCGCATTTGTATGCCAACCAACAGCAGATAAACATGATTAACAGCGTGACTAGTAAAAACAGCACAAAATACAAGATGGAAATCGAAAAACGATAAAGATAGAAAAAATACTTTAACTTTATTTCTCATTTCGATGAAGTAAATAACTGTAATTAGCATTTGTGGACTTCTGCACACAATCATGACGCGTGTCATGGGTGCGTTTGTTAAAAGTATAGGGTTCGTTGTGAAATTTATTTGTGAAGTGGAAGTAAGAGTAAACAAAGTTAATTATAGTCAAACCAAATCATGCTTTGCCTATTAACTTATTATTACGTACTGTTACTGAAGAAGACTCACAAATGTTAACAAATTTCGGCAGAAACTGTAAGTAATTTGCAGTGCTTTCCATATAATTAACAAATTTGCCAAATACTAATTTCCGAAACAAGATCAACAGTCGATTATAAGCATCATGAATAGTAGTAAAGAACTGCCGATTCTGGACCAGAGGAGGTGGAGGCCGTCGCCCTCCGCCACGCCATCTATCAATGAGTAACCCAACTATCCTCCACCAAGTTTATTTAACTGTTAAGCACATTGTATGTTTATTTAATGTTAAAAACCGTCTTGTTAAGAACATTTAATGTTTATTTGTTGTTGTTCTGTACTCTATATCTGTTATATATATATTTGGCGGAGGATGGCGTGGCGGAGGGTAGTTGGGTTAAGTTGGGTTACTCGTCGATAGATGGCGGGGCGAAGGGCGGCGGCCTCCACATTCTCTGGTCCAGAATCGGCAGTTTTTTACTACTATAAATAAATATGGCAATAAATGAAAGTAAAATCTTATAGTTTACCTACAACTTAAAAGTTTACAAACTTTTCCTAAAACACAGCAAAAGAAGAAATCAACTATAAATAATGTGCAACATTAAATTTCTGTTTCTTTTCTTTTTGGATAATTGCAAACTATTTTTCAGAATTTAATTTTGAGATATTGTCTTCAGATAGTTAAACGAAAACATATGTTATTTCTAAATGTTATCTGCATCGATAAATTAATACATGTAGAAATGGCACAAACCAAAATGCTTAAACATAACTTATGGAAAATTGTTCCTTGTTGTCGAAAGTTTTCACATTTATTATAGAATCAAAGCAGGAATTCAGCCAACTTTCGAAACTTGGATCACATCTTCACAGCTTGCTCCTTGCGTAAGTTCCTGTAATAGTTTTCAAGTTAGATCGAAAATTAAAAATTGATTTTTCGTGAAATCAATGTTTTATTTTTTGGTCAATTTCATGCTCTTTTTTTCGTGGTGTTTTGGGTTTTTTGTAAAATGAGAATTGCTGTTTTCTATGCAAGTCATAAAGTGTATTCTATATAGGCGGCATAGCGGCACATCCTGAATATGCATGCACCGGAAATACGGCCTGCTATTTTCCACAGGACCTTCTGCGCTTCCACCAACACGCTACGAATCCGAATCCCTTATACCCCGTTCTCGGTATCTCGTACCGCCATCAGTTTTCTATGCGGCCACAAATATGAAACGAGTTTTTTCGTTTTGCCAAAACCAAACCACTAAGTCGAAGGACGAATGCTCGAACTCTTAAAGCTACAGTGCGAAAAAGCTTCTCCCTCTCGCTTCTGTTAGCTCGACTAGACTCGAATTTCCGTATTTCGTCGACAGTTGAATATGAATGAGTTTCCTCTACACTCATCAGCCAGAAAATTTACAACTTTCTTTGTTAATAAGAAGACGATGAAAAATTTTACCAACGAAAATTGCAAAATGCAATATAATATTCGAAAAATTAATAAATGCGGGTTTTAGTTTTTCTAAATATGAAATTCTTCCTGAATATATTCAACAACAAACGTTGACAAATTTACTTACAAAGAAAAATTCGTTGCTGCGCAATGCGGATCTTAAAGTTTTTCCACTAGAAGAGCGAAGTTTTTCTTTCAAATTAAAGGAAACTAAGTTGGAAATTGAATATAATTTCAATAGAAAATTGAATTTTCTCAGATTTTCTTTTGGCTTACCTTCTTGAATTTAAAGTTTTCCTTTGTTTTTTTGACCTTATATAATAGCAACAGGTTTTCTATTGGGAAAACATCGGGACCGCGTTATAAAATTATGCAAATTTCGTACCAGAGAAGAGTCTGAGGATGTAACAGAGGAATTTTCAATAAATCATTGTTGACAGTCATGCTGACAATTACTATTACTGGGCGTTACCAGAAAAACGACAATACAAAGAACAATTTTCTAAAAAAGTAACTTTTTGTTTTAATTTAGAGGTACCTGAATTGTTAGTAGAATCTGGAAAAGTTTAAATTGGGGTGTAATCGGAGATAGGATTTTCATCGCTTTAGCAACTTCCACAAGCTTAATTGACAGCCAGTATACGTCGAGGAAACGAGAAAACCATTCAACACTATAGAACTATTTCTGGTGGGATTTGTCTGAAACTTCATGAAAGTTCGAGCAGGGTCAGTCATCAAAAGGATTAACTACTAATTGATTGTCAATTAGTTAAGGGACTGATAACTCGGATGACGTTGTGATGATGTGTCCTTACCCTTACAGCATAAAACGAAATGATAATAATTTGAGAGAGAAAGCGTCGACATCATTCCAAGTGTTTACTATCAAAGGTTCGAAGAAACCAGACCTTAAAGTTTTTTTTTAATTATAGAGAATAATTATTTGAATTTTAGTTTAAATAAACATGGATGATATTCTGGTTAAGAGATTTTTTTGTGTACTTATCGATTTTTATTGTTTTAAGTTAAGTGTGTTGGGCTGCGGTGTGTGGTAAAGCAAGTGCAAAAAGCACCCATTCATGATTCAGTAAAAATTGTTGATGCTATGGGGCAGCAAAGTTTTAGAATCTCTTCATAAATCATGAGAGGCGCCCTTATGGTATTTACCGAGAAGTATTGGTATTGGCACTTGAAATATGTCATTAAATGAAAAAATCGCTATTGTCTATTAAATATTTGCTTGACAATTCCAAAACGTTTCTATAGTAATTTTCTCTTTTACTATCCTATCGTTGTTTTCGCAATTTAATGCAATGCCACTTTTGGACCGCAGCCAAACTCCTCATGCCGATAAATAAAGAGAACTTCACCTTCTGTGCGTCGAATGAGGCGTGACACTAAGTGGCAAACTTTGTGATCAAATAAAAAAGATAATTGAATAGTCATAATTGCACTTTTGTCGACATAAAAATTTTAAAAATCAATAACAATTAACAATTAATAAAATTCAATTTATCATTCTATAAATGTAAAAATTTGATAGCAATTTGAATAAATATTTTTGCCTTTGTCATAAGGGTGTGCCGGTCGTCTCATATTTATTCGGCAAAACTTAAGTATTTATAAAGTACATGTCGCTTTGCATTTTCCAAACTCACGAGTATTTGCATTGCAAATGAATTTTTCCGCGGCGGGTTTCATAATCCTCGACACAGTCCTTGGCAGTTCTTATATTATAATGTTAATGGCTATTCCAGGGCAGTATTAAGGTTCTGGTATGCTCTAGAATAGACCAATTTAGTAGAAAGACCAGTAACGAACGAAGACTATATTCGGAATTTATTTCAAATCCTGGGAAAGTCCCATGTCCCATTAGATAATTCGGTTCTGAGAATCTTGGCGTATCTTCTACGTAAATATGAATATCTATCTGTCATGTTGTAAAGTTTGCTTATATGTCATGCGGTTTGAAATTTGGTATTAGAAATTCTCTTCATTCTCATCCATCATGCGAAAACCTAGGTAGATGTAGTTCTAGTCGTAAAATTATTTAATTTACAACAAAGAGCATTATTTATAAGCGCAACCCTCATAATTTATACGTGCCTTCTAAATACATATAGTAACGTGGTTTGGTATATTACACTTTGCAGAATACAGAGTGATTTTAAATGATTGACATCTATTTAATAAATGCCCAATTTTGACCTAAATATGAATTACCAACAGGCAACTAACTAAATATCAATCATTTTAAATAACTCTGTACAACGTGATTTACTCTGAAATAGTCTACAGTTGCCTAGCCCTAGACTCTAGAGTGTACTATAGGCAATGAATAAATTGATCGAGTTGTAATGTATTAAATTTATGCATCACAAACTGAGTATTACCAAGTAACTAACTCAAAGCGTGGCATAAAGCAGACGTGGAAACTTGCTTCATGTGGGATTATTTGAATACATACATATGTTTCAAGAGGGAGGAAATCCACGAAACCCTAGAAATAAGACACTAAGCCAAATACTAAACTATTAATTAATTCTGAATACAGGGTAGTAGTCAAGTAAAGTGCGTAACAACACAAGAAAAACAACGCGAGCGCGCGAGTAATTTATCCTTTTTAGTTATCCTCTTTAAATTTGAATTTCCCGCCAATCAGAGCGCTCACTTTTATCCCCACTTTTACCCCCACCACTTTTGGCCAGATTTTACCCCCCCTTTAAAATTACATGGGAGTTTGAGCCAGAACGCACTTTACTTGAGTACTCAGGGTATTCACAATTTCTCTCTGCTGTTTTCTTTGCCAAGCGCACGTTTACAGTTTACTACAAACTCCAGTGCGGTAGTTTAAGTTACCACGAGAGGTCGCAATTGAGTCGAAAATTTTAAAGTCCCTAGATATACAAAGTACCGCAATTTACCGCCATATTCGCTCCATTATTTTGAGGGAAATTTAAAATCGCCCGCAATTTTCGCTCCAGTTTTCTCTTTCTTTCTCATGCAATTTTCGTAACCATGGCAAATACTTGTGGTATTTGATAGATATAAGAACTTTAGAAAATTTTTGGAGCACGTGTCACATTGTAAGAGTGCCTTTGGGAGCGACAAGGGAGAGACAAAGAAGACATTCCCCTGGCGCTGATGGCAAAGCGGCAAATATTCAGCATGCAGCCCATCTCTTTTCGCTCTAGCTGAACATAACAAAACTGCTCCTGCTCTGTCTATCCTTGCTCGTTGTGTTCTCACACATATGTTTTGTAGTTTGACTTGGTGACTAATTATGTTCCTTTTTATGATTTCAGGATAGCGCCATTGAGATCCGTACGTCAGATAACGACGCCAAGAACTTCCTCCTTCATAATCGCGACTTCCTTTTAAAGAAGAATGAACCATTCCAAGTAAAATTTGCAGTGGAGTACGAAGGCGAAAAGAGACCAGCCTTAACTGGTTATCGACTAAATGCTAGAGAAGTATGCCCCGAAGGCCAGGACTAAGTACACCCACGCCGGGAATAACAGCCCGAGATTGTAATTAACTCTATGCGCGGTCTCGCCCATTTTTTTTTACTCTTTTTTAACATCACGTATTATAACAACTTCTCTCTCACAAATTTTGTCAGCATTCGATTTACAGGTGTATTTTATTGAAACATTCTAAAATTTACTGTAATACTTACCAATATGACTGTAATTAAAGCAAAAATAAAAATGGCGTAATGAAACGCACCTGGTACAACATTTAATTGCTGCCGTTCTGTGACTGTCGAAGAGCTGAAAGCAAATGACTTTTTTATTTCTAGTTTATATTTTCCCAGTGTTCTGCGTGTATATAAAAAGTAAATTTCGTTCAAAACACCATATATATGAGCTATAAATGTCTGACTCTGACATTTCTCTAGCTAGGACTATGATGCCTTGACAAATGGCAACAAAAGAATAGAAATTATAGCTGTGCTGGAAGGAAAGAGGATATGCACTTAAAAACTACTTTCCAGTTTTAAATTATGGCTCTGTTATCTCTATTTTATATATAATAGAACACTCTACACTAGGACAGTCAACAAAATGGTACACACAAGAGGAAGAGACAGAGTTAGTAAAATGTTAAATATGGAAAGGACTATGCTCAGATTACGCTCCTGAAATTCGCTTCGACAGAACTTTTTCATTTCTATATGGCAATATTACCAGGAATATTGAGGTACGTATGTTGCACTGATCTATACTGCGTTCGGCGAACGCATTCAGTAAGTGCTCCTCCCACAAATGGGCGCCAAAATTGAATTGATTGTTGTTATTGGTAAGCATGTTGCACGCAGCTCCTATGTCTCGTATTTGTCAAACAGGTCAATGTCAAGTTTGAAGTTTGTGCTTGCACTTTGATTTTCGTTTTAAATGCTCGCGCGTATTTTTAATGTCTAACGTGTGAAATTGTTTGATGCGCACAATGTACTGCGCAGTGAAAGATGTACTTACTGCATGTGTTCAGCGAACGCAGTACTAAGTTCCGTTAGAATAAACTGAACCGAAATGGCAGTACAAAAGTAACTATTTAACAAAAAGAGAAAATGGTAACCCGTTGTTAAGTAACGACAATAATAAAACTAAAAATAAAAATAAAAAACTGGATGAATGATAGAAATGCAGAGAAATACGAAGGTTAGTGAAAGGAGAATGAGAGAGATATGTTTTCTTGCCATCGTGCTTTTTCCTTGCTTTCCACATTTCCAGTTTCCGTTTTGGCGTTTCCGTTTCTACTATTCTTTTCTCACCCAGTCATTCAGCACGTTTTCATTCCTATTCAACCTTTCCCTTTCCTTTTATACATTTTTACGAGTGGGGTTGTTGCACAGGAGTACATAAAAAAACTTACATTTACGAATGGAAAAAATTTTGGAATTACTTTGAACAAACGCCCTGTATGTTTATGACTAAGGTACATTGACGTTAAATAAAATAGGAAAAATGTAGTAGAGGGAAACCTTGAATTTTCTTTCCTTTGGCAGTTTCTTTCATGTATATGGATGAATAGATGGATGTTTTTTACCCTGCTCCGACTCCTGCTGGGATAACTAAACGAAATGACGCGTGTCCACCGAGTGTGCTGCTGGTTTAAGATAACTATTGATGTTGATGTATATACTATTGCCGTATTGACAATGATATGGTTTCTCCTCACTTTTATTGCGAATTTTATCAAGAGGACAGAAAATCAACTAATCAATCGTACCAAGGCATTCGACGGATATGATGTTATACCATGACACGACTGACACGAGTTTTGCAAAACCATCATATCAGCATATCAGCATATTTTATTTGAACTTCATTGATTCCACTTCGTTTGCTCAACTACAGCTTTTCAGAATTTGAATCCAGAGATGATAATTACTTTATATTTAAAACCTACTCAAGAATGAATGGCTTATCTGCTTATCAGATTCACAGATACATGTTTCACTTCAGGGTCGGGATTTTAGAAGTCGGCGTGAAAGTTGGCGAGGAAATATAACAGTGAAAAGTTTTTATTCTGTCTATATTATCCATGGTTACAATTGTTACTTTCTCAACCAGATGAAAAGAAGCGAGACACGGCGAGAACTTTTCGATAACGTGTTTTGTCCTTACGCGGTCAAAATGATGTCGTGTACTTGCCGCCGAGTTAAAGATTCCCAAAATAAAATCATTACAAGCAACATTTTAAGTAAATTTCGTTGTTGTCAAAACACCTAGTTTGAGACAGTTCGTTATTTACTGAATAAAGTGCGTGCATAAATCAGAAAAGTCTTAAGTAAATTGTGATGATATATTGTATAATTTTTTGACAACAAGATAACTGAGTCGCAGGTCTAATCAGTTTGCTTTACTCTCGGAGATTTTTAATTAATCAAAATTAATTGCGTCGATTTAGAAAAATGTTTTCCTTTTTATTTTATTATACTTGGTTCATTAAGAGTTAAGTTAGATAAAAGCATATCCCATAGTTTGACAAGGAAGAAGGGAAATAATTAATTGGAAAACTTGGATAACTCTGTGTCAGTTACATTGAGGCTTCAGGAGGATCTGGCATGACGCAGTAAAGCCTTCCTTTCATTAAATTTGAAACAGAAGCAAGAAAGGATTATTTCGAAAAAAGAAATTAAAATTTGGATTAAATTTCGAATGTTTTTCTAATTTCAGTAGTTTTTATACGCTTCCCTTGATAAGATAATCCCAAACGTTTGCAAAATAAGTATACAAGGACAATTTAAAGCTAAAAATGTTAAAAGTGTCAAACAAACCTTTAGGCGATTCAAGACGATTTTTCATTGTAATATTGTTTGTTGTAGAAATAGATAAGTCTTGTTTCTTGTATTTGAATTACAAAAATGGCAGATACATGCGAATACGAAAGGAAATGAAATAAAATCGAAACTTCAGGATATATACCTATATTTTGCTAAAGGTTGATGTTCGTTTGCCGGTTTTCTGCAGCGGAAACTACGTGGTTCGTTGGATGTAATCGGTCAAAAGGTCTGTAAATGGGCGCCACTCTACGTTTAACGTGGCTGAGACACGGAGTACATATAGTTTATTAGATATGGTTATTAATTTATTTATTAACTTCCAACAAAATACAAAAAGATTATAGCGACTTGTACACAGGGTCAATAATCCGCGATATAAATCCTTATATTACAAAGTACTGGCCAACAGCGACACCCCTGTTTAAATCTGTGTATAACATCAAGCCGTAACCGAAGATAATCGTCATTATTCAGGTGTATCTCAATCGAGACGCAAACTTATACTGAAATAATCAAAACAAAAGATCTGTGACACAATTTCAATGAAGAGGGGTCAAGTGCACGATATACGTTCAACGTTCAACTTTACAATTTGTATAAAAAGAAATTTCTCTTGTGGAATAAAATTTGAAACCCCATTTCCCATCAACTCGACTAAACCATATTATTTCATGATGGTCTATTCCACATTCCTTTTTCTCTCTAGTTTTTCATTTTTCTTGTTGTTAACTTCTGATGAGCTATTTTATTGCTGAGCTGTTTTCAGAAACCTGTAACCGTAACGTTAAGCATCATGGACCAGCTGATGAAAGCGTAAAGAGTAGACGGATAATTAATTGAGTTTTTCTTAAATAGAAATTAAATTCCGTGTTGTTGCCTACCCTACTATACCATATTCTCAGCGTTCGCACGAAACGCACAAGGGCACAAGACGCTCCAAGGCAAAACAACGCGTCGAATAGAACGGAGTTAACGAAAAAAGTGCAGGCTGTGAAGAGCCACGTTTTTTTTTAAACGAAAGTTGTGCTTGGGGTTTTTCCGTCTAATCTAATCCACAACTCATTTTATTCCGCATGGAAGTGTCAAGACGTCAAAGGGCATTTTCGCAATGATAACACTGGTCGAGATAAAATACGCACATCTTAGAAGTAAACTTGAACGCTGAGCAAGACCTTTATATAATTACTTTATATTTTTATTTTCTTTTGCCGCATGTATTAGTCGCCTGTATCTACCTGCATTTAGTGAGTAAAATCGTTGACTGAATAATAGAAGCATACTGGCAAGTATGCGGACGCAATTTCCGTATTTGCAACTAATTCCGTTGCATCATGACTTCCATCATGATCCTTTCCTGGTCCTGGATTATGTGATGTGATATAGTTAAGTTTTCAGTATACTGATTCTGATACGAAATTTCATTAGTGGATCGGCAGGATATTAATTATTCCAAATACCACCACCAGACCAGCAATACCACTATACTAACACTCCAAATTTCCAGGAATGAGGAACACATATTATAACGCCCTAACAAGCAGCGGTGCTTGTATTAACCTCCACCATTTCCAACCTCCTCTATTTCTATCTAGGTATACATCCGGTTTTCCTATTAAGCACACCAAGCATTAACGAGTAACGACCACTCTACCTTTAGCGCAAAATCGTAGCGACGCGAGATCCTACCCCAAACTTCAGATGAAATATCCGCAAATATACGGAATTTTATATACTTACGCAATATTAAGGAAAATTTATTAGACCGTAAATTATAAAATTCTCAAATTCTAATATTTACTATTACACAAAACCACAAACGCATTGGTTTCCAACTTAGAAAATTATTTTACATGGAAATTGTTTATTTAGAAGATAACTCTTATCATTTTTTTATTGTAGTTAGCTTAGGTTCACGAATTGTCACTGCGCATATACGAACGATAAGCAAAAAGGAATTCATTAAAATATACCAGGTTAGTCTATGTCATACTCATTTATTGCGAGAATAAATTTTTTCTTCAAAGGATGATTGCTCAAAGTGTGGTAAATCTGCATTATCTGCCGGTGGTCCTCGTAGGCTATTTGATTGGTGGCGTAGTTATCACGTGAGTATCTACTATAATTTTAAATGGTCATAACCTAAAAAACAAAATAGGTTAAATAATAAATAAAACAAATTGTATTACCTATATTATAAAAATAGTGGTTTACTTAATAAGGTCGGAAATTATTTAATTTTAATCACGATCGTGACGTAGTCTCTGCAACAGAGCACTGACATGACACTATACTGAAAAGTTCATTTCAACATTGTATGGAGGGTTTGTTACAGTAGTTGTCACATTTGCTTCTCAAGGGCTACCTATAGAATTTTGGTGAGCTAGAAGCAATTGTCAATTTTCTATTCAAACCTAAGGCGGAAGTGTTTCATTTCATAATGGCCGTACGCCGTAGGTAAAATGAATTTCCAAATTACAATTCGCAGGACCTCACTCGGCCATTCCAGTTTTAACCGAATTCACGTGATCTCCACGTAGCAACGCTTTTCCAAAGTAAAACATTTAAAATTGCTTGCTTTAATTTGATGATCGCATTAGTAACTTGTATATGTATATTAATTAAATTTTATGTCACGCAGATATACGATTTCGGTATCTAACGGCCATGTCTATTATTTCTTCCCATACATCAGCGACACTGGGGCTGAACAGCCTGAAAGTGGAATTTTCGGGTATATACTCAACATCAGCACAATTTTATGTAAGTATTAATTCAAAATTAACAGTAATAGAGATTACTAATCAAATTTTATCATTTTTATGTAGTTTTGTTTGCAATGTACGTAAGATACAAGCACGTAGATTGCGCTAAGGAAAAGTTAACCTTGACGTTTTCAAAGTGTTGGAATCCAGTAAGTTTTGTTATCGGGTTGCTGTCTTGTTTTGGAATGAATATTGTGGCAAACTACCAAGAATTAGATATGGGCCTGACCCATTTAGCTGGAGCATTTTTATGCTATACTTGCGCAATTATTTATTTTTTCATCCAGGTAAGCCCTAAATTCTCACTGAATATAATGAAACAGTTTCTGACTATCAGGGGCGGATGGGTCCGGTCGGTCGGTCATCATTGGTCCACCGGTCCCGATATTATACAACAGTTTTAACTTTAATATTTTTGTAGAACTCAATTGGCCAATTTGAAAATATTTTCCAGGCCCGGCTTCTTACTTCCCATCCGTCCCTATAGTGACCATGACCTAAATTTCGGGAATTTGTTTCGCATCGTATTTTTTTATATTTCAGACAAAAATTTCATATTATTTTATTAATCAGCCTTATGGAATTGGAAGATGGATTTTTATGATTCGGGTAGTTTTAAATATTTTCATGATTCCACTTTATTTTTCAACTCTTTGGTTTGGTAAGAAGGCTTGTGACCAATTTACAGGTACAGTCAAAAATACACTATTTTTGGATAAACTTAGTTAGGTCAATTAAATTCGTTGTTGCTTAGGCAAAAAACTCAGCTATTGGACACCAAATGACGGTGGATTCTCTGATCGACTCATTTCAACTTTTAGTGAATGGCTGGTTACTTGTGTAATTATGTCATATATTTTAACATTTGTCCAAGAATTTAGACATATTCAATTTAAAAGTATAGTACGACTAGAATCAGAATGAACCTGTCAAGTTCAAAATGTAAATAATTCAAGAACTGTAAAACCTACAAAATGTTCAGGTACCACCAAAAATTCGAACCGCACAACTTTCCGACCAAATAAATTATGATTTCGAAGAAATCGTCGATCGGAAAATGGAAATTGCACAGAAATTCAGTGAAATGATATCAGAACATAATCAATCATATTTCTACTTTCCGATCAACATTACTTTTACAATCGACGACTTTCACGAAATCGTAGTGTAGGTATATGGTCGGAAAGTTGTACGGTGCGCATTTAACGCACCGATTTATTTCATAACTTACCTTTAAACATTTTCCCAGTCAGTGTAAACATTATCCTCATTTTTTGAGATAATCAATATTTCGTTGAAACATCACAATTTGATTCAGTTATTACATACAGGGGTGTCCAACCTTTTCGATTCAGTGGGCCATGTTGCAATGAAATCAAATTACATTGGGTCGCAAAAAAATTGTAAGAACGCACACCGCGGTCCGGCGCGCAATTCGTAGCCATAAGCTGATGAGTTATCACAAAGAATATATTTTTGGCACAACTGTCACAAATCATTTTACAAGATTAGTTTTAATTTTTTACTTCCTGACTTATAGACGGTACCTTCAAGAAAAGAAAGATGTAAATTGTAGGAAATCTCATGTTTCGAGTAAATGTGCGATTTTGTGTTGGGCCGCATTCAGAGTAGGTTTGGTTTGGCCGCCGGTTGGACAACCCTGCCTTACACCATCTTTGGAGTTTAAATTCGTTGTTTTGCATTAGGCCAAAACCACAACTATTGGAAACCAAATGAGTTTGAATTCACTCATCGACTTATTTCAACTTTTAGTGAATGGCTTAATATATTTAAACATTTATGGGAGAATTCAGTTATTATAACATTTTTTTAAAAACTTACTCAACAAAAATTACCTATTAGTAAAATGTATGTTAAATAGGTGCTGCTGGTTCAAAACTTTGGAAAACCCTTTTCAATTTTTATTATAAGGCGCTTAAATACGTCATTCTCTGTAAACCAGTTGAGGTTTCACAGGTTGTTTTCTATAAGTAAATTGAATATTTTCGTGAGTTCAGCTTCTAAACCTTAATATATTATTAACTGTCATTTCGAAGACATATATTCGTACACGTATATACCTACCTAAGATAAGATAAGATAATGTTGAAATATAATTTAACATATGAAATATAATTGCTTGAAAGCAGTAAATTCTACCAGTAACTGTGACATTCTTATTTATTGAGGGTGTGTTTACTTTGTTGAAGAGTCTCACTGTGATTAAATAAGTAACACAAATATGATGATAAAAGTGCATGATCTACCTGTTTTAGTTGCAGTACTTTCGTTTGCTGGCCTCTTCTTAACGTACGTATACCTACTTTTTATAAATACTTAAATAAAACAAATTATGAAAACAAAAATGAAATTCCTAAGACCTAA
The DNA here is from genome assembly GCA_030264535.1 of Liometoxenus newtonarum. Classification (NCBI taxonomy): domain Eukaryota; kingdom Metazoa; phylum Arthropoda; class Insecta; order Coleoptera; family Staphylinidae; genus Liometoxenus; species Liometoxenus newtonarum. Next base: position 26,561 of record JARJEB010006410.1, read on the forward strand.
ATAAGACCATTTAATAGTATGTTAAGTAATAAGTGCTTTAAGACGCTATACCCAGTGGCGCGTTTATACTCTTTGAGGCCCTAGGCGCATAGTCGTTTCGGGGCCCATGACCCAAGTTGATATTTCGATTAATTCATATTATGTTGGCTCATAAATAAAAATATTGAAAATATAACAAGAAGTATTTTATTTTATATGTTTACGTGTTTTTGGGGACGTGTTTTCGGGGCCCCCTTCGATCGGGGGCCCTAGGCGCGCGCCTAATGCGCCTAGGCCTAAACGCGCCCCTGGCTATACCTATTATAAAACCGAGTCCAATGGACGAGTTTTTTAATGCGTTTTAAAGCATGAATTTCTTATACTATTTTATCTATTTTGCGCTAATTTTAACTGTAAATAAAATAAAAATGGACAAATCAAATAAAAAAGACATTTCTAAAGTGTATGGTAGGCAACCCAAATTGCATTGCTCAAAATGGTCGACGTTTGAACCTGACAGAATAATAACGATTAACGAGAAATCAGTGAATTTAATAACATTTATAATGCGGAGAATGATTTAAGTTGCACTCCACCCGATGTTCCTACAAACCGTGTAAATAAAATACTACCAGAAAAATCAAGAAAGGCATATTTAAAAGAATATGATATTTTTCAAACGACGATCGACGATTACAGTTTCCTAGTAGAATTCGATGAGTCAATTTTACTTTATGCAACTAGTTGCTTAAGGGAACATTATACAACCCTACCATGGAATGCTTTAATTTCATACTTTAATTAACTACACTGGGTATTCTAATTGATATATTAAGATATACAATTTCGGTTTCGCTTGGCCATGTCTATTATTTCTTCCCATACATCAGTGACATTGGGGCTGTTCAGCCTGAAAGTGGGATTTTCGTGTATATACTCAACATCCACGCACTTCTATGCAAGTATGAATTTAAAAATAAACAAATATTACTAATCAAATCATGTGATTGTTATATAGGTTCGTTGATAATATACGTAAGATACAAGCAAGTATATTGCATTGAAAAAACTTTATCCTTGAACTTGAAGTTCTGGAATGAAGCAAGTTTTGTTATTGGTTTACTGAGTTGTTTCGGATCGAATATGGTAGCAAACTTTCCAGCATCTAATTTTGATTTCCTTTTGATCCATGGAGTTGCAGCAGGGATATACTTTATTTGTATAAGTACTTATCTTTTAATTCAGGTAAGTCTCAAATTTTGTCTAAAAATTGTCAGCAAAAAAACTTCCATCAAAATATTAGTTTTCCAAGGTGAAAGCATTAATAATGAAATCTTTTGCATATTGCATACCTAATTCTAATTGAAAGGTTTTTGATGGGAAAATTTTGATATTTTAGACAAAGATCTCATATCATTTTATTGGCCTGTCTTTTGGAATAGGAAGAAGGACTTTTATGATTCGTCTATTTTTAAGTATTATAATAATTCCTCTTTGTCTATCTTGTGGTAGGTTTTGTAAAATGGCTGTTGACCAATTCACTGGTAATATAACAAAGTTGTATTATTTTGGAAATTGTTCTATTAAAAATGTTGATTTGTAGGCAAAAAAATTTACTATTGGACACCAAATGATGGTGGATTCACTGATCGACTCATTGCTGTTTTTAGCGAATGGTTGTTATTTTGGGCAATCGTCTCATATTTTTTAACATTTATTGGAGAATTTAGATATATTCAATGTCACACTATAATCAGATTAAAATCTGATTAAACCAACCAAGTCTTTTTTCCAGCTTGACACAGTTATGTTCAAGCGAAATTCCTAACGCATTTTTGGTTTAGTTATACAGAAGATTTATTTTACTATCGAACATAGCATGGCAGCAGTGGCGATGCACGATCAAATGTCGTTACTATCAGTTGTCAATTTTATTTCTTGTTTCGTGTCATCGTGGTGTGACGTCGTCCGTCTTACATTCCCACTCTCCCCCCAACCGTCGGTGTGTCTTTAGCACACTTATTTTAGCTGCGATGTTCGACGGTAAAATAAACGCACGGTATGTTAATTTTTATGTAGTTATTAGTTCACTTGTCAATTCTTTATATAAATATATCAAGTAGGAGGGATTTCCTAATTTAATGCTTACTATGGTTGCAATAGTTATTCATGTAAATTGGAACGAATAAACTTCTTCGTTTCTGTTAACCCAGCACAACCACAACTCGGCTCAGCATCACCTCAAACATGGACAGCCTGCTTCGATCTTATAGGTCTCATCAGCATGCCCATGAGGATGACACTGAAGTGATTTGGTGAATCAAGCCGAAGTTGCGGCTATTCAGGCCGAAACTCTTGAAAATTGTTCCGCAGACGTAATAAAATGAGTAAGCATTGTGACGGAGTGCTCCACCTATGTGCTTCCGGTCGTACTACTTCCAGTGCCCAGCATCGGCATCGGCTAGAAATGTAAATAAATATAATATCAAAAAAGTGGGAATTCCCATAATTTAATGCTTAAAATGGCGGTAAAAGTTATTCATTGCATATATTGGAACAATCTTCTTTGTTTCTGTTAACGGCTTTCGATCAAGAGATAATCTCGCTTAAAGCAACACACTAAATAGCGCACTTTCAGGATATTGAAATAAATAATGCCAAATTTGTAGAAAATGTCATCGCACAAATTCATGTGATTGTCAATGTAATTTTGCCCTTATCAAATAAAAATAATGTCGAAATTTGAAGTCACAAAAAAGGATTTACGAAACTACCAAACATTCAACGATGAAGACTATCGCACGGTCGACGACGATGACTATTCCGACGATAAAGTCACCAACTTCACAACCCGTACGTGGAGAGACACAACACATTTGCAGTTCGACAACAATCGGCGTAATGGTTCATTAATTCAACAGCAGCTGCGTAACAAACGCAAATATCTAGGGAATAAATTGAAACGCATCGAACAACTGGCGCAGCCGAAGATCCGAGTGAATTCGTACGCGTTACATGATCATCCGCCATTTCGAGTACGCGCCTCGGCCCTCAATTACAATGCGACGGATCGGCTCAGTGATCTTGCGATGCCGAAACGAATCCATACAAAAATACCAACAAAGACGTCCTCCATCTGTTTGACAGATCCCAACTTATCAATGAAAAAGACTTCGCAGTATATAATTTCTGATCGACTAGAATTCTTGTCGCAACCTAAACGATGGCCCCAATCGGACGGTACTGACCAGAAAGATGGACCTATGGCTAGATTCCATCACCCAATTGATATAATGAAGATGAATCGCCTGACACGACTTGTCGAATTAACCCGACTGCCCAAACATAAATTGATGCAGATACCGGAAAAGAAACCCGGTGCAGTATCATATAGTGCATTGGTTTGTCGTCCTTCTCCGAGAATTGAAGAGCTGGCGGGACCGAAGGTACGACGAAATCCGAAAATGAACGAATTCGCATTTAGTATTAAACCAGCCGCACTAAAATACACACCCACTAGTCGCATAAATAATCTAGCTATTGCTAGGGCAAGATTAACTTTGATTAGGGATAGTATGGAATAAATCATTTTAAAATTAGTCCCAAAAATAACCTAGTCATTTAATCTTAATTCCATAGAAATATTGTAATATTATAGAATTCCGCCATGTTCTGTATTGTCGGTTGGTTATTCAGTTCCTAGAATAAAAACTCATTGTTAACAACCGGAATTTATAATTCAATATAATAATTCTGTACCTACACATGTTTTAAACTGATAATATCATAAATATGTTGTTGTTGCTGGGTTGCTGCTGATAGTTAAAGTTGGTGGTTGCTGGTGGAATTCACTCTAAAGCTAGCTTTAGACTGTCAAACAAAGTCTCTCTGACCTGGAAGACCAGCTAGAAAGAACTCGCAGGCGTTCTATTTCTTGTTGAGACTTGGCTTTAGGGATTCTGAAATGTATCTCGTGACCAACAAGTACGATGGATACAATGAGTAGAACAGAACCGTCTTTCCGGAATTTATACATAAATTTGAATGATCAAATGCACAGAGGATTCCAGCTAAAAGAGTGTGGGGCGCGATCCGGAGCAACTCTAAAGTATATTGGGCTATCTGTGGCGCCCAATGTGGCAGATTTGGAACTAGTGTTTTAACGCCCTCTAGTGGCCAATAGTGAAATTTTGAAAACTCATCTATCCAGATGCTATTCAAAAGTAGGAAACTGTAAATTCAAAAACTGTAAAATGCTGCTATTCAAAATTAAGAAGAGGTCGCCACCTTTTCAGAATCTCACAAAACGACAATTGGGCTAGTAGAAAACTAAAATTAGGCCGCCGTCAAATTCAAACAAATGTTCTTTTGCGACTTTCACATATTCCATGGGAAAAACGAAAATGCTCAAATGGAGAATGCCAATGGTGAATATTGGGAATTTGTCAGTCCTTCAAATGACGAATCTTTTACCACCTTCACAGTTTCACATAACGGTGTTAGTCGAAAACTAACAGAGTTTTCAAAAACGTCTTAACAGAAAAATGGTCTCTGTTAAATTCCAAATAATTTCCTTTTCCAGTGTTTCATTGAAACATATTTTATAAATTGACTTTTGTAAGAAACAAATAGTTGTATTCCTCTGAGGAAAAACTGTTCAGTCCTGGTCTTCCGGATTTTTGAGAGGATTTGTGGACTGTTCAGGTGGCCGGATGAGAAATGAAAAACTATTCTGAATACTGAACAGGCCAACCGGAGCGTGTGTGGCGTTGCGTCAGGTCAGTTCAGTGCAGTTCGACTGCCGTGCCGTGCATTCCCGAAGGCCAGGACTGAACAGTTTTTCCTCGGAAGATTTCCGGAACGTGTATTTGCGAGGGGGTATTCAGGCCGCGTCCGAAAATCCGGACAGGCCGACTGAAGAGTTTTTCCTCAAAGGATTTCAGGACCGTGTGTGGAGTACTTAAGAGTCAGCGATTATTCTAACTCGGCCATGCGCTCGCACACTTATGCATGCAGATAATTATGTATAATACATATACATTAAATTTTTATAAACTTTCTACAAGAATTTTGCTATAATACCTGAAGTATTTAGTCCTTATTGGACTCTGGGATTCCCGGTGATAGGAATTTCACTGCATATAAACCCAGTGGTTTCGGTCTGTTCACATACCTTGCTCACGTGAATGGGGTAAATGTAATAAATCGATACCATAAGCACCTCTTGCTCCTTTGTTCAACATATTGTAAAGTTAGTTTCCTCCCTGCAGAACACATAATGAACAATAGGTACTTATTATCACTATAATATTATATCGCTTTGTCTATAGCAAACTCTCTATCTTTTGAACGTTCACAAATTATATAAACAAATAAGAATATGAGAATAAAGAATAAATAAAAACAAATTTGATATTATTTGCATTAAAAATTCATCAATTTCCTTTTGTGCTTACATTTATGATTTATATAAAAGAAGATAATGTACTTAATAGATAAATAGATAATCCCAATTTTCAAGAATAGATCAAAATGTCATTATGGAGAATAAAAAAGTGGAATATGATTGCGATTAATTTTGAGCAAAAAATAGATACGATCTTGAAAACGAAATATTGATAAACACTAAAATAGTATAGAATTTCTAATATTTTTTGAAATTATCCAAATCATTTGCAATTAATTGAATTTTCAATCTAGATAATTAATTGTAGGTTCGTTGAGTCGAAAGTGCTTAAAATCTGCATTGTAGGTAAACAGGAAGGTCATAGTCGCGACGCCACAAATCCATTCGGTGATTGTGCTGACCAAATGAAGATTGTACCCACCATCGGATTTCTTCCATTTTGTCATGTCACTACCTGCGGGGAGGGATTAGTACAACGTTCATACAAAATTATCATTATTGTCTATTTTTTACAACTCGACGAGCATATATATGTACCTGTAAACTTCATGAATGCTAACCCAGCGAATCCGAAACATGTGAAAAACGTGCACATGCTGATAACACTAAGAACCAATCGGATGTTCACCACCGTTTTGCTGACATGACATTCTTTCATTGTGAACGATGATATGCGCCACTGAAAATTCATCACGCAACATACAGACAGGAAATTGAGAATTTACGGATTAGTTTAGAGTTTAGATCATATGAACGATTGACGTTTGCAATTTTAAATTATCAAACAGAGAGTTTGATATAGAATAGAGAGGTCACTATTTTTACATAGACACTAACGCACCTTACGGATATTTTATGAATTAACAAATGGCAGCCATATTAATCACATTCTTGTCAATTGTAGATAATGCAACTTTAATATGTATAAAATGTGCAAGAGGGCGCTGGCATCACAAACATATACAACACATGTGTTTTGGTGACTAATATGGCATCGACAAAATTCCAACTTTTCACGTTAGTAGCCACTCTATTTCATTTTAAACTCTCTGTCAAGCAGTAACCAGCATATTTGGCTTTATACTTATATGAACTTTTACAAATAGAATAAAACGTCACATGAAGCTTTATGTCACGGTTTGCTATTCGCGTTGGACTCGTAGGCGTTATTTAGCGCTTATAAGCGCGTGAAACATGTTCGCGTTGGAGAAATGAGCGCTCAGAACGCACAGAGTCCAAAACGAACAACAACAAAAATAGTGTTGTAAGCGCGAGCGCGTAAAGCGTCTAAGCGCCCAACGCGAATACAGCCCAAAAAACTTTTTTCCAACATTTCAATCAAAAGACTTACTTACTTGTAGTAATTGATAAATTGATCCCAAACCAAAAGCCATAATCGCCCCGATGATATGAACACTAAATACCTCAGTTTCCTGAAAGTTCCCAACAATCCCAACACCTAAAGCCGCCAACCAGCCAAGAAACAAGCCAGAAGTGTTCCACCCTAACAAGTTTTTACTTGTTTGTTGCCCGACGGCTTTGACTTGCAAATATCGGATATATACCGTGACGGAAACTGAAATGATTAATTAACACAAAAAAAAGATCATTTACAAGACAAAATAGACAACTTCATAAGAATGAATAATAATTTGAGATCATTGTGCTTGTTAATGAATCAAAATATGTTCGTATTGGAAATGGATTGTGATTAAACGAAATAATTTAGTTGTAATTCTGAAACTAAACAAGGAAAGCCAACCAAGTAAGGAAAATCGATAAAGAACTTATTTCTTTCTACACGCAACTATATCAAGTACAGGCGAATTTGTAACTTTATACCGTGACTTCAAAAATACTTTAAAAATTATAAGTCATGTTGGCAACACTGAATTAGTGACAAACTGGGTGCGACTCTGGCAAAGCTCTCATCTAAGCAATGAGGCTAATACCTAACCCCACCAGTGACATGTATTGAACTGGAGAGACAGTCCAATCACCAACCAATGACGTACCACATTTACTAAACCAACTGAATGTAGATAGAGTTACTTAAAAGTGAATGTCATACGTCATTAAAAGCAATTTCCAAGCACAACGAGAAAAAAAACCTTCGGGCAAGGTCACTCCAGTTCCAATACATTTCACCTTCACTGGTTGAATGTCACGCGACGTTAGGAAGGAATGGCTAGGATTTTTTCTTAATCCATGTTGCATGTTGGTAATAATCATTAAGTTACTAGATATAGCGATGAAAATCCCTAAATATTTAAATATCAACATTTTTGATGATTAATGAAGTCTCGGTATTCGAAATACTGGTAGTAAAGCAAAAGTTTTGAATAATAAAACGAACTTACGTAGAATGGAACCAGTATTTAGTAACTGTCCGAATATACAACTAGTAGGGGTGAATGTCCCAGTATCGCTGATATACGGAAAAATCGGTTCAACATCCTTTTGCAGCACAGATATCACATAACTGCAACAAGTAATCAATATTAGAACTAATTATGGCCTAAGTACAAGTACTAACATTGCATTCAAACACTTACGTCAGGATAAATGTCAAAATAAACCATAAATACATACAAATTGGTAAATAGTGCAATTTTCCAATTTCCATTTTTTAGCGACAAATAGATACTTTTATAATATGTACTAATTATATTAAGTTAAATTTATTAAATAATTCATTGTTTTTTTAGCTTAAACTTTATAATGGTCACTTTGACCCGCCGTGCCTCCGTGCTGAGTGATAAAGGACTGACCGTCCAACTTGCACTGGAATATTTCAGTCTTATCCTTCATCAGCAAGATCTTCAGGTAATACCTACCAGGAGCAGAAGAATGATCGATTTCCAATAGAAATATCCAGAATGTAATCAACGCATCAATTATTCACATGTAAATGTGAAGGGTTGGTAATGGATGGTAATATTTTGCTGCACATTAAAAATTATACAAAAACACCGTGTCATGCTGACAGCCATATAAGATAACATCACACAATAAGTGTATGTGATGATAAATAGGTAATTTTAAACGGCTTCCGTTATTTGTTGATAATTATAACCAAAACGAAACTTTAAGGGTTGGTAATTGCATTCCACCAATGTAGGAAAGCCATTATTGCCTTTACGTTGTTGTTTGTCGCTTTGAAAGATTAATTCCATGCATCCAATCGATAAGAACTTCATCAAAAGTTCATTTCATATTGTTCGTGTTGATGTTCAAGTATATTACAGTTGATTATGTCAATGTGGAAGAGACAGCTTGTTTTGTGACCCCCTTCCAAGCATAATTGCTGAATTCTTTTACTTTACAGTTTACACTTAACGATTCTTTAAATAGTCATAATTCACTTAACACATGCACTCGTTTTATAAAAAGAAGAATTTTCAGTTAGCACTTAAAATTAATTTGAACATGTTACGTGACAAGAGGACTATAGTTTTCAATATTTTTTCGTTTTCATTATTCCAACATCACTTAGCAAAGCTGAGTTTCAACTCAACTTGCAGTATCAACATTCATCGCCTCATCATCGTAATTATATTTATAACTAAAACTGTATAAGAGAGCATGCAGTTGTTTTAGAGTTTTACAGCTATAAAACGTGGCGACACGAATTGGCAGCGGATTGGGAAATGAGACATTTATAAATAGATATAGGTGTCTTATATTTACGTCATTTTTATCAGTGTGGAGATTTTTAATTGAAACCACTTTATGTTTCAGGTTAACTTATCTCTACTAGTAGATACTACATTTCACAATCGCAATACAAAAAGCAAAAATACGGTGCGGGACACCGCACAACTTTCCGAAACCATATAGCTACACTATGTATCGGTATCGGTATAGTATGTATCGGTATTCTTGCAGTTCATTGTTTTGAGTTTGTTACAAAT
>JARJEB010006414.1:0-10517 GCA_030264535.1 Liometoxenus newtonarum
TACTTAGATTTCTGTAATTAGATAAATTAAAATTAATTACAGAAACTTATATTTTTCAAGCTCTATCTTCACTTTCTAATTTGCACCAATAATATGAGTGAAATGTCAACTGAGAAGCATTAAAAATGAATGTGTTAAGTTTTTGCATATACATTGGCAATAATTTTCAGATAGTCCCTAAAATTGAGTTTAAGCTAATTACAGAAACCTATATTTTCCAAGCGCCATCTTCACTTTTTAATTTGCACTAATAATAAGATTGAAATATCTAAAAAAGTCAATTGACAAGCATTAAAAATCAATGTATAAAGTTTTTGCATACTTATCTATTGGCATTAATTTTCAATTTCAAAACATAATTAAATCCGAGTCTGTAAATGCCGAAACTTGTTTTCATTTGCCAAGTACCAATCCACAATCCTTGCACTAGTATTAGTACTCACACTACTAGTCTACACTACAAGTCTAGTCTCTAGTCCTAGTCTACTCTTCAAGGAATACATAATAAACAGAGCCCACCCTCGAAATACTTTTGCTTGTTTACTTAGTTGCTTACTTTCTTGTACTAGCACTAGTACTAACACTAACACCAACACTTACACTTAGAACAAATGCGGGAACATCAACAGTTCCGCGTTGAATAATTTAGGGCTTTTTCATAGTGCTTTTTGTTGTATTTTATTCTTCCGTCTGAATTCGTCTTTTATCTCGTTGAATTTCTTAGTTTTCTTCATTTTCGCTTTATCTCTCTGACTCTTTATTTTTGTATACTTCAACTTGCACCTTTGTAGTCTATCTAGTCCCTGAGCCTCGGCATTACTTTTACTTTACAACAATGAACTAGTTCTAGTCAGCTGCTTTTAGTCTATTTGCACGGTTGGGTTGAAACATTTCACTTTATTTATTCCGTTGCTTCTTTAACATCAGAAACTCCAAGCAATGGGAGTGCATCATTTTTATTTACAAGCTTTTTTCTGTTTAAAACGAAAACCCTACCTAGTAGGTAGTACCTAGGTCCTAGATGAATAAAACAGGAAATACCGCATTTATGAAAGTAAAAAAAAACGTAAAACGTAACCAGTTACTTTACGGAGAAATAAAATTGCAAACGTTGCTGAATTACAACATTTACTGAATTATTATTATCATTAAGGATTCTTTCAGACTTTCATTAATTTTCATATAGTGGCAACACTGCTTGATGTAGGGAATTATCGCAATTTGGAAGTTCTAAATTTTATTTCTGACGTGTCAATTCTATTCTTGGTCTTCTTGTTCGAAAGGACTGAAAGAAGGAAAGAGCTTCTTTCGTACAAAATCACGTTTTTTAAGTTCTAACTTAGATATTTACATGGTAAATGTTAGGTCGTGTTAGTAATTTTAAAATGCAAAAAACACACTCTAATTTGAACCATTTTTAACACTTTCTAATAGTCACATAAGTCCTATTGCTTGAAAACAAATGAAAGAAAACCGAAAAATTTGAATGTTGTATGGTAGGCAACCAAAGTGACAATCTTTAAGCTCATACAGTTGTTAGTTTGTCTGCCTACCATAAGAAATTCATAATTTTCAATTATTATATGAATAAATAGTGGGAATTTTTGCTTTTTAAAATTTCGAGGAGGACAAAAAATGGTTACTATGAATATCGCAATTGGAGGTTTTTAAAAACCCACTGCATATTATTGAGAATGAATATTTATAACATCAGTATGGAAGTTGGACTTATAAAAAATTATAAATTTATCATTTTTTGAATGTGAATGGAAGGCGGATACGGATACAGACTACAACAGTACGTTTTAACATTTTAGTTCTGGATGAGCTTCCGGTATCGTTGATTGCCACGGTGAGTGGAAAGGAAGTCGGATGTTCAGCTTGAGCTTGAGCCTGAGCTTCTGCTCAATTTTATTATGCCGCATCATACAAGAAATTCTGTCATAAAATTTCCACTTATAAAATTTTTACACTCCAAAGAATTTGTTTATATATAATTTGCTGAAATCTTTTATTCAGCATATTTCTGTACTTGGTACAATTTTTTGGAAACATCCACTTTAAGCTTTATAGCATAAGTTTCACAACTGTGAAGGAAGTATAGGAAACACTGATGCTTTCGATTCGTGTGCACGTGTACGTATGGTCTGGTCTGGTTTTACGTCTCCAAAGTGGCAGATTCCCGAGGTGCATCGAACGAGAGAGCTGGCTGCTGGCTCTCGCCCGGATTCATAATTCAGTTAGAGGACGGATCAATTCCAGCTTTTAACCCAAGCCAAACCGGCCCCCATATTGCGGCTATCTAACCAGCACTGGTGCAATGCCGTCGCGACTCTAAATAGATACAACACTAAATACCCTCATTCTATGTACAGAACCACTGGACGTGTACTATCCACATGTATATTCTATGGCACTCGATATTTTGACCAAAGCTGTTAAGGAATAAATGACAGGACAGAGGGATAGAATAGATATAGGGGTTCATCCGCAATTCAGTTAAGGCAATCCATAAGCCTGACCAAAGCAATTCAAGTTGTGTATCAATGTTGGATGCACTCGAATGATTTTTTTCTCAAATATGGGCATTTCCAATGATCCTTGGAGTTTGGACTACATATCTGCTTTTTTTTATTGCAAAATTGGAAAAATATTTCAATAGAGCCAATAGAGGAAAAGACTAACCACGAAGCAAAAACTTATATATTAAATCCGTTTCTTGCTAGAGAAAGTAAAATGAAACCGACTTTGTAACCACACAAAGATTCTGAAAGCTAAGAAAGTATCGTCGATATCGCCGACCAGACATCAGACTGCTGGACAATAAAAAAAACGCCAGATGTTTGCTTCGACGTGTCGAACCATTTCAGATGTTCCTTTTTGTCTATCTATCTTTGTTCAATCCTATACACATAAGAAATATACCTGAATGCTGTTTATGTTCATCCTTTTGAATTTTTCTCTAAGGACTTTGAAGTAAAATGACTAAAAGGATTTTCTAACACTAAAACACCAAAAATACTGCTGTTGAAATTTTTTCACTCTTTTAAACCATTTTTTCACTTAAATTGTTTAATAAGTTTGAAAGTCAATCAAATTATCTAAATCTAAAACTTTGCAATTCTAATGTTGAAACATCTGAATTATTAGGCCAATATCCATCCAGAAAGTGTGAACTCAAAACAATTCGGAACTTATACTTGTATGTTTGTTGCATGTTGGCTATAGTTGAATGGTTTGTAGGTTAGAATTTAATGAAGTAATATAATGTAAAGGGCCTTTTGCTAGTTGTGCTACTGGCTAGGGTGAAGGAATAATGGAATAACGTAGTATGTGCTTTGGAAGTTCATCGAGAGGAAAAGCGATATTTCAGCGAGTAACTAACGTCGAACTATTCTAAAGGAGAGTTGGTATCTCAACTATGCGCGGAAACGCGATGGGCCTAGCTCGTTCGGTCCATGTTTCGGAAATAACTTCACTCTAGCAATTTATATACACATAAGTACTGAAGAATAAACCACACGTGTATAGGACAAGCACCTAGTAATTTGGTTTTCAAGTATATATGTATAGTTGATATAATACGCTCACATCAATGACTTTCCAACTGAAGATAGCGTTATTATAACCTTAAATAATGTAAATTGTGAATGGTTCCCCTTTTCACGATTATTGAACAACATTTTTGTTTCACGAGACCGTGAGATCTATATTCTAATGACAATCCACCCATAACCTAAAAATATTAACTTCTGGAAGTAAATTCCGTCCTTAACAGAGTAAAAATTGATTTTCAGAAATTGTGTCTCTGCGGTAATAATTGTTAAACTGAATTTATAGTATGCTTGTATTTCGTTTTGAAAAATGTCAGTCGATTTGACTCCCGCTTCCCATAAGCCACCAAAATTAGGGCCGTGAGGCGGCGTAAAATGCAAAGTAATGTTTTTTGTGGGTTTGTGAATGTTAAGAATTTTTTTGATAAATTGGAAACACGACATGTAATTGTGTCATGATATCAACATTTCAAGAAATTTGGTTCTCTTCCCCTTGAACGCTTACTTTTAAACTTTAACAAAAACTTGAAAATAATTAAAATACGAATATCTAGTATTTTGAAGTTTAAACGCTTCCAAAATACACAGGCCAAATTTGATTTTTGGAATTTATTTAATCACACATTGATAATTGATTGATAAAATCACAATTGGATAATTCATTTTATTCAAAAATTAAATTTACTCTGCGACAATTGCATCATGCTAATGGAAAAGCAAATTTTTCAATGTCAAAGTTGATATTAAATATCAACGGCATTTTCCAATTTTATTTACTTATTAATTTTTATTTGATGAATTTCAGACTATTAAACAAAATGTATAATATAAATAAAAAGTAATGTTTTCATACTATTTCTTACTGATCGAGATTGTACGAATCTAGGTTCCACAAGTTCAAAAAAAAATGGTTTCTGAAGTGAAGTGCGTGCGTGTGTGGAAAAAATTGCACATCTGGCGCCCAGCACAGATTTGTATATTCTCTTTGCGCTTTCAGTTTATGTTTATTATGATTATTTGTGTAGCGTGAAGCTATCAAAGAAATTCATTTATTTATTTTGTGGATGGTGCTATTTCGATAACGCAATAAATATAAAATGAATTAATAATGAAATGTCGCGGCTTCTGGTGTTGACATCATTTTTAAACGTTTTTGACTGAATAAATAACTTGTTCAAAGAGCCAATTATTTTTTTATTCATTAAAATATATTTAATTGAAAAAAAAAATCATTTGATGTTATTGATTGATTGAAACTGAAAAACTCTTATTGAAACATCAATTATATTTCTTCCCTTTGGTCTTGTTCTTGTTCTTGTTCTTATAATGTATATGCGGCCCTGTTGTAGTTCATTTCGTTTTCAATTTAGAGTAATATATTTAAAAGGAAATTCAAGTACAAACATTCAATTATATTTTGTGTTGAACGTTCTTTTTTCCAAGGTTTTTATTTTATATAATGGTGCGGAAGAATTTGCAAAAAAATCGTCTCATATCAGGCGATTGAATAAAACCGGCGGAAAGGAGACGACCGACGGGCGTTTCGACGTCGGCGTAATTAAATAAAATTGCTTTTTTGTCAGTCGATATATAATGAAGATGCGATAGGAAATTGATGTGTTCATAAATATTCAATGCGCACCGCCATCAGTAGTGTTCCGTAGCAGCCACCGTCATTGCCAGCATAACGACTCTCTACAACCCACCCCAACCCCCTGTGACGGCAACCATAACCTGGCGGGAAGTGCGACCCCAAGCCTTCATATAACTTGCACATTGATAATCATTTCTTATAGGAATACACAATTAATTAAATATTTTCCTAGATTAATTTAGCAAAATAAAAATTGTCAACAAAAGAAAATGTTAAAAATACCATGAAAATACCTATTGTGGGTTTCCCCAACATGTTTCCTGTTTTGTTCTTTTGTGTCTCGTTCCCCAGCCTAAAACCCAAAACGTTCTCAAAAGTCGCTCATGCAGTAGTCGGAGTGGCAGGACTTGCAGGAGTTCCTTGTCGGCCAACCTTGCCAAAGCGAGATCCCTCGCCGGTACAAATAAGGCAACCGCCTCAATGTAGACGTTACCTTGTAGCTCACATGGAGATTCTCTCACAAGACTGCAATATAGATATTTTACATGAAAATGTAAATTACAATTCGGTTAAATAATTTGCAACACTAAGAGACACATTCACGCTCCCAGGTGCATTTTCTAGGTACGTATCAACCCTTTTAAACGTATTATATTATATGCATATATTTGTTTATATTTTTGCGTTTACTGGATGTTTTACAAAAAGAGATGTTACAAAAACTTATTCGGAAAAAAGAGAAAATTTACATATCTACCTGTGGACATGTTGAGTCCGGTCCTGTATAGAAAAACGAGTATTCTCTAGAAGGAAATTGTTAAGTTATTAGCACAAATCCACCCAGAATCCTGGAAAATTAATTAATTTATTCAACCCTTATCCATATTGCGTGTAATAGTTTTCTGTTTAAGTTAATGATTTGAATTAACAAGCACTTTGTATTCAAACATATTTTTCTTGTACTTAAGCAATTATACTTTTATTATTTTATTAATTATTTGAGCTACTTTCTTTATTCTGTTTACGCTTTAATGCTTTTTCGGGGTTGAAATGGTCGCCGAGGAATCCTACCAGCAATAAAAATAACGTCGTCGAGAATTATTTATGAGTGGACGACGAAAGGCTCGCGTTCCGAACTTGAAACTATAAAAAAGAAATTACCTTTTCTTTTTGTTGGTCTCTTGGTCGACCACGTACCGAAAAACGAGCACTACACATACGAAACAGTCGGGCAATAATCCAACACAAAACGAAATCCGAAATTATCACGCAAAAGCCAAATCCGGCGACGCACACGAACACGTACAAAGAGGCACCTTTCTATAAGTACTTCCAAGTAGTCCTTTTTTTTCTCAGGGAATAAGGAAATAAAGACACAAAAGAATTGAAAACGAACATTGAAACTATAGAACAAAACAGAAAAAGAAATAGTAATAAAACTTTATTGTTACATTGTTATTAAGGCTTTGATTTTCAAATTTCGCTATTCTTTTATTAACTTTGTCAACCCTCCCTCAACTTCTAGATTTTTTTCAATTTCATTATTAATTTATAAATTTTTAATTTTTTAAATCATGCAATTGAAGGGTTTTAATAGTAATTGATTGATGTGATTAATAGTTAGCTCAACGATTGCATTAATTGATTAAAAGTTGTTGTAGCAGTAACAACGCATTTTCGAAAATTTGTACAAAACATAATTCGCAATTTAATCAGCGCCGCATATGCAAGAGCTTTCGGATTCGGCATCAAACTTGTTGGTTCATCGCGAACGAGAGAACGAGAACGACGCACTTTTGCCCCTCTTCTCTTTTTCTAATTAAATTAACAAAATGTGGACACATACCCCAGATACCATGTACCACGAACGACCAATTTTGTTTGCCATTTCCATTTGCATTATCATAATGGTAATTAAAAATTTTGTAGGTATATGTATGTACGCATCATGAATTTTAGATATTTACAAATGCCAAACAATATGGCTGAATGTGTTTATTATTTTAAGTATACAATTTGGTGTAATTAACAATTATTTATTCCAGCGTGGGCGTTAAAAATATATTTTAGGCAATTATTATTTAGGCAATGACCTAGGACGTCAGCAATTAAATAACAAAGCGGATCGGTTTGGTCGCGAACGGCCACGAAAGAGATTGCCCGCCTGGTGGCCTAAGGTGCGCAACCAGCTCTGTCACAAAATTTTGCCTTGCTTACTAAACTTATTTGGAATATTTTAGTTATTCAGATATATGCAATGCTAAATTTGTAGTTTTCCAATAATAAACATCAGCAGGTTTATTATAGCAACAGATTTTCCTGCATATTATATAAAACCCGAATATGTGAATCCACGCTAATCACACAAGGGTTGTTCGAAAATTGTTTCGGAAAACTTTATGCATAATTGAATGTTTAATTACTTTGCAGTTTGATTAAATTTTGGTTTGACCACGGTCACAATATCTAATATCAAAATTTAGCATTTTTCATAGAAATTTTGCACAAAATTAAAAATCAAAAAAAAAGTTCTCCGTGGTTTAAAGGATAATGTTAAACGCGAATTTATAAAGATAAATTTAGTGTAGCTTTTTCTTGTTTATCGGATCGGCTCTGTAGTCTCGACTATTCATTTTTAAACAAAAGAAATAATGAACTTTACCAAACAGACCAAAGACAAAACGTAACAGGATATGACCGCAAGCACAATAAACAGGGTGCTTTGTTATTTTTGTAAATACCCCATTTTTATTTCTTCTTTAGTTGAATTTTTCCAGTTTCCAGTTTCTAGAAAAACACGAAAATTGAAAAATGCAGATATCATATTTCCAACTTCGTCCGCTATTTGAAAGTTAAAATGAAAAACGCTTTGGCTTCATTTCATATTGGGCATCTAACAATAGTTTGCTTTATATAGCAAGCCAAAACACATGTACGAAAAATACACAAAATGTTTTTGTATTTGCCTATGGCCGTAGATAGATTTCATGTTGTTTCGTTGTTACTTGCTACCGGACCAGAATAGATAGTTGGGTGGGCGACGCGGTGCCCACCCAACTCTCATTCATGTGCACGAAAATGCGGCGGTTATTTAATTGAATTTTAAATAAGCAGATTCACGTGATATGTGCAATCGCTTTGTGTTTGGTTTTTAGTATATATACCATGTCCAAAAATGATACCTCTGTTAATAATTCCCTCGCCTGGAATTCCTTTGTTTCCCGTTGTTTACTTTACGATATAGATAAACAAACAGAATTATTGCATTCATGGCAAAGTTTATGCTTTGAGATTTTTACAGATCTATTGATCTATACCCGAATACCAGGACTCACAAGTTCAAAAAAGTGATTTCTGAAATTTGATGTTACTGCGAAAGAAGGAAAAAATTATTCCATCTGTACTCGGTCAATTCACATTGTCTTCATAATTACCGAACATGTGGCAATTGTCGGTTTCATTAGAACGGTTCATTGTGAACAGTAATCATCGTTACATTATCATCATCAGGATCCTCATTAAAATACGACATTGTAGGACTCATTTTTTGCATGTTTAATAACAAAAGCGCGAATATATTTTGCTGTTGGCATGATTTTTTCTTTCCCTGTATATGATGGGGAAATTTTGTTAGACAATGGATATATGCTGAGAAAAGACAATGGAAAGGCTCCATATAGATGAATAGATGATTCAGCTGATGAGACCAAAGGCAAAAGATGAGAGTACGATGCAAGTATCTCTGATATCTTCTACCAAACGCAAGCATATTGTCTAGAACAGCGTTTCCCAAATGGTGGGTCGCGACCCGGCACCGAGTCGCAGAAAAATTTTGCCGGGTCGCGAAGAAAAATTGTAAAAATACAAGTAACTTGATATTAATTAAATAATAAATTTTTTTTGTAAATAAGTGGTTTTTTCATAAGGTGGGTAGCAAAAAATTTTAAAACCTCGTACCGGGCAGCGGCGAAAAAAGTTTGGGAAACGCTGGTCTAGAAAATGAAAAAGATACGTTTAGCCGTTGCCTCTAGGTCGCATCCAACATTGCAGACTTGTCAAGTGTCACATGGTGTTACAAAATTTAAGCGTATATCAATTGTAGCTCCAGCTAATTTTAAAATAAATTAAAATTTTTCGTTTTCAAAAACCCTTAGTATAGTTGAAGTCTTAAAAATGGTGAAAACTTTTGCATGGAAATGCAATTTTTCCGAGCTGAATATCTTGATATAACAACGAAATGATAAAACGAAACTTAAATTGCACTTCCTTCTTGATCATGATGTATCGTCACTTACAACGCAAACTTAATTAAAAGTAGATCAAGTGGACATGTCGATGCCACTACTACTTGTTCCATGTTCTATCACCGTTTTGTGAATAGAAATCAATCAGTATATTTGGTTCGATCACAGCCTGTGTGGAAAACAATTTTTCTCAATTTTCCTGATAATTTTCTTTTGGTACGTTTCATTCAAAAACCAATTTTACCAAATACATATATGACCTAGGACTCCAAACAATAATATCTCCCATAATAGGCTCGCTGGGCGAAATTAAATTTCTATTGTGAAGTCAGCGAAAAGTTGTCGACGCAAAACATCGAAAGAGATTGCTATGTTTGGCCTGCATAAATGAATAGCATGTGTTCAGTTTATGGATTTTTTTTATGTTTTTGATATGAAAATCGTTTCTGTGAGGCTATTAATTGCAGAAAATCGAATGCGGGTACAAAGTGAGATAATATACGTAA
This sequence comes from Liometoxenus newtonarum, assembly GCA_030264535.1. NCBI lineage: Eukaryota > Metazoa > Arthropoda > Insecta > Coleoptera > Staphylinidae > Liometoxenus > Liometoxenus newtonarum. Next base: position 9,899 of record JARJEB010006414.1, read on the forward strand.
ATAGAAGGAGGAAACGAGAAGGGGCATGGAGTGATATCCGTGCATGTTATCGACATCAATAAATCTAAAGTTCTTTCATATACCATGCGATGTGCGAAATTTATATATTTATTTATAATCTTAAATTCAGAAAATGAAGACACACTGAGTCCGTCCAATGGGGTTAGTGCATGAATTTTAAACTTGGAAAAAAGTACCAAAAATCGTTAGTATAGAACTAATTATACGACATGGTACTAACAATAATTTTTTTTAAAACTTCTTTGTTTTTAATAATGGCTCTTCAAAACCCACCCTAGATTTATTTAGAATAATGATGATTCATCACTTTGTCGACCTATATACTGATTCAAGGCCAAATCGGGCCGAATGAACTAAACGTCAGGCCCAAAGACTGTCTTCGGTCAGGCTATAGCGTCAAAACATCAACAAGGTCGCGTAAAAGCGATGTCATTTTAAAAGATTTACCATACAAATTCCAGAGATCTAGGGAAAATTCCAGTCATCATTATTTCACCAGATAATTCACCAACACGTCAAATTTTAAACTTTAAAACATATTTTCTCCTCAAAAACCATGTTAAAAAAAAATTAAAAATATAGGGATCAATAATTCAAA
>JARJEB010006417.1:0-10279 GCA_030264535.1 Liometoxenus newtonarum
AATTTTTTTAATTTTCCGATAGGCCAAAAAACATATTTGATAATTTTGAATGGGTACTAAACATGTTTTTGCCGGACGAATGGAAATTCTTGTCCGACAAAGCAAAATTAGTGTTGCTTAACCACATGTCTCTGTGAACCAGGATTCTCGGCCTACGCAGCTACCAAAACAAAATATAGGAAGCACCTAAATCGGAGATATGTGGTTGAGACAGACAGCAATACTAATTTTGCTTTCTCGGACAAGAGTTTGCATTCGTCCGGTAAATTTAACCAAAACTCCGGAAAACTTTGATTTTGAAACTCAATTTTTAGGTCGGCTTGAGATGTAAAATGTATGAAACTCTCATTTACGCTGGATGGTTTCTTGTTTACTTTAAACACGTTCAGTACCCTTTCAAAATCATCAAGCATGACTTTTTGGACTATCGGAAAATTACAAATTAGTTGTAATTTCAAGTATGGCAGGCCCAATGCTCCCAAGGGGCTCCGCCATAAGAGTTGATACTAAAAAAGCCTCCGCAAGCCAGAAAGGTTGGGAATCGCTGCCATAGTCCATATCATTCGCAAAGGAAACATTACGAAGATTAATAACAGGATTCTTCCAGTAGATATGTACAATAAACTAAAATAGATTGCGCATAATTTAATTACAATGGAGTGCACTTCGGAAATTAGAAATTTTAATTTCTGCAACTATTTTTGGACGACTTTTGGCAATTTTTAGGGTGAGATCGGATTGTTGAGTATTTGACGGTTGGAATCGGAGGGAAGATGAAAGAGATCACGTGCCGAAGGAAGAGCAACTCGAGGCACGTGCGCTCAAGCTTGCAGCTGCTCTTTGTTTGCTGGTAAAAATGTAAATAGACCTTATCTATACAGTCCCTTTAAATTTTATTTATTTTTTTTTTTGCATAAAATTCTAAATTATTTAAGAATTTTGGAGGTCAATTTTATTGTTTAAATTTGAAATATAATTTAAAATATAAATTTCAACTCTCACTTTTTGATATTTATTTGCATTATTGCATATTGGCCTATATTGCATTATTTGTAAACATTATTGAAGAGGAAATAAGGTAAGAAAGGAGATAAAATTTGTAAATATTTATTGAATTGTAATTTGGTGATTTTAACGTCTCTAAAAAAACTTTCTTTCAGTTAGTAAAGTTGCACGCCAATGTGGTGTTATCTACCCCTTAGTAATAGACATATAAATCAGTATACTGGATGGTAAAGAAACTTGAAAATTGCTTCTAACTTTGAAATTTCAAATTTCTTTTGAACATCTGCGCAGCATTCTTCATTCTTGTATGTATTTTTATTTTATTTTGCATTATCGCAAATATTTCGGATACACTAGGTATGTATAGCTTTGTTCTGTATACAAATGCAGCTGTTCCCTTCGTTGTTAGGGCCCTACCGTTACAGAAAGGCACGAGTGCGAACAGAACTCCCCAACCAACACGAACACCAGTCGTTACCAACCGACGCGCGAAGAAACATCCGTTTGTCTAAAGCTCAACAAAACTGTGTAACGGTCGCTGTGCTTTTCCATTTTCATATATAAAACATGTCTCCGCCGAAGAATTCGTACACAAACGCGGCGTTTTGCCAGCAAAGTGAATTTTATGATGTGCGTTGTAAAAGTCCGAAACGCCGTCAGTCACCAGTGGGTGCACAAACCGTTCATATTTTGGACACTTCCATCAGGAGTATTCAAAGCGATCCTTTGCCTCCACGACCACGATCCGGTCCCAAACCTGTTGGCGTCCAATATCAACAAGACAACTACGAAGAGGAGCAAGAATTCTACGAAGAGATGATTGTTGATGACCGTGGTGCAGTGCAAGAAAAGAAATTTGTAGTGGTGCACAATCAACATTATGAGGTACCCAAAACACGGTATGAATACATCCCAATGATACAACACGAAGTACAACAACAACGGATGGCTTCACCACCAAAGGTACTATATCATGAAGAAGTCGATGCTTCTACAGGAAGACTTCATAGATATGCGACAATTCCTTCAGATGATGAACTCGAGGAAATTGAAAGAAGAGAAGAAAAAGATGAAAATGGTAAGAGATACGCCTTGGTACCTGTGGAAGAAGTCCGGAACAAAAGCAGATATGCTGTTGTTCCTACAAGTCGATATGAAAGACCTCAGCAAGTACAACAGCAAGTGATATCACCTCAACCTAGGAGACCACCACCAAATCCAGTTGCAACACAAAAACTGCACGAATTGTTAACAACTCCCAAGAAGAAGCTTCCGAATCCTATAAGAAGGACACCAATGTCGCCAATATCTCCAATTCAACCAGCTAGAACTCCATCTAGAGCTGGTACAGCACCACGAGCTCAGCAAAAGCTCAATTATACTCTGGGGACCCGCCAGTTGCAAGATAATAAGAGACACACTGCAATTGTTGCTCCAATATGTTCCAGTCCAGTTCAATCTGTCTACAGCGAGACGACATTTTCAAATAAGACAGACTCTTCCATGAATATGAGCTTGAGGAAGGCCCCAGTTCAAGCAAGTATTGCCATTGCTGCGTTTATGATGATTCTCTGCGGATGTGTCACCACCGGATTGTGTATCTACATGATATCCTACATGGGTCGTAATTATTATTTAGATTTTGGAATTTTGTCCGGTTTTATATGTTTCTTATTGGGATTGCTCGGTTTTCGATCGAGGCATATTTATTGGTTGCCAAATCGAAATTATCTATCAGGTAAGTTTCCTTCAAACAAACAAGTAACTCATTGACTATATTTTTTCGTTTTTTTTTTTGTTTTAGGATATTTTGTATTGAGCGTCTTCAGTCTTTTGACTTGTGTTGGCCTTCTTGTGCTGTTGTTCATGGAACCGAAACCGGGCAGCCTGATAGCGGACATGACTTCCGGTGCAGTATGCGGCATATCCGGTCTATCGCTTTTCTTAGCGTCCATCGGAATAGTCGCAAGTTATTGTTGCAATGTGCCACCACCAGATAATCGAGTGGAACATTGTGCCCCAGGTTTTACAGTTTAAAAATACATTGCTTACTATTCCATTTGAAAAGTAAGAAAAACATACTTAATCAACACATTTTCCAAAGATTAAAAATGTTAGTCAATTTAAATGCTAAATTCCAAAAATTGTTGTTTATAACAGTATATTTTAATGTTTGTTCATGTAAATACGTAACTATTAATAATTTAATAGTTTGTTAATTAATTAATTAATATTTATAAAATGCTGTCGCTTGATTTATCCAAGGATAAATTGGATTTAGTAATTTTAAGAATGTCTAGATTAATAAGACTTAGTTTTGTAATCTTATTTATATTTTTTTTTTGTATCAACTTGATTTTACAAATATGAAATATGAAATAGTTAATTAAACATGATGTACAAAATCAATCAAGTATTAATTGTAATTACTAATTAGTATCCCAAAACGGTTTGAACGTATTCGAACGTAACAAAGAAAAAGAGAACTTCCTCATTTTATGTTTATTTTGCAGAGAATTTTCCATAAATTGAATCTGTTAGTCACATAGTGAGGGGAAATTTGATACAACTATTGACACAACCGATATTTCTACGAAAGAATTGATACATTATCAAATATGCTAAGCAAATATATAAACTTTCAACAGAACAGTACGTTTCATGTTTGTATTAATAATAGAAAAGTGATAAACAGATAACAGGTAATAAGAATTAAACCATTCAAAAACCGACGGCGATCAAACAAATCACAAAATCTATAGCATGCTGCCATCTGAATTCCACACGCAAAGTTTCATTAAAAAGGTCACTTTAGGCTTTAGCCGCCACTTTAGCTAATTTATTATGGAAGAGACGAGTGGCTACTAATGTCAAATCTTGCAATTTTATCGACGCCATATTAGTCACCAAAATACATGTGTTTCATTGTTTCATATGAGATTTCATATATGTTTCTGATCCCAGCGCCTTCTTACACATTTTGTACATATTAAATTTGCTTTAGCATTGACAAGAATTCACGCCATTTGTTAATTTATAAGATATCCGTATGGTGCGTTAGTGTCTATGTAAAAATGAAATGCATCTCTGCAAATTATTTTCTCACAAAAGAAGAAATAAATGAATAGTAATTATAGTGACATTTGTGTGTGTGGTGTATGTGTGCGTATGTGTGTGTGTATGCGTGTATGTCGCCCCTTAAAGTCCTTTTCTGCAAGTTACGTACCCAACTCTATTATAAGAATATGTATGAAAACTCTGAAGAAAATTACAAAATTATACATTACTTATTGAACTTATACTTATACATAAAATGAAGATGCAATTAGAGTGAAATACAAAGAAGTTAAAAGCAACCAATTGGTGGAGCCAGTGGAAGGATATGATATGGATTGCATGTCTGATATTTTAAATCGACCTTCAACTTCACCAAGAAAAACGTTAAAAGCGAACATAATTAAAATTCACAAACTGAGTTAGTTGGTTTGATCAAGTTGCAAAATTATGCAACTAAACGCAAACTTGATGTTGATAGTGAAACACACATTATTGCATTACAAAACGAAACGGAAACCGCAACGGTTTGAACTGGATATTACTTATATTTTAAATATTATTTAAATTAGAAACATTTATACTAAACGAGCAAAAGCGAGAGACGCAATGATCAAATCAAAATTTTACTATTGTTACTGTTATTACTATAGCTTTTAATTTATTGCCTTCATTGCCGATAATTACACTCTTCAAGTACAGGTAAAAAGAGGCACCTTTATAGATTCTCTCTAGCGCAATAGCCAGTTGGTGAAGAAGAAGAAGAAGTAGTGGTGGGGAAGCAGCATTCCAATGCCTCAAGGTTCGTTTGTAAAAAGAACTAAACGGACCATCTGCAAGACTGCAAGAGCAAGACCACGAACAAGAGTGCGAAGAGAGCAAGAACGGTGTTCGGGCCGCTGACTCCATTTCAGTGAGTTTCTTCTTGTAAACCATTGTAAACTCTTAGCACTCGCACTGCTAAGACTGAGATGTAATTGAGGTGAGGACGCGCGTACCCATTACCTACCATTCAATGAAAGAACAAAACTGCAAGCAGAGACGCTTCTAATTAGTATCTAAATTTGTGATTAGCAGAACGTTAACAGAGTGGTTTGTGATTCAAAATAGTGGCGTGACTTATCTTTGTAAGTGGATGCTAAAAATAAACACAAATTGGAGTTTTGTATATGTGCGCTAAAACGAATTTTTGTGCTTCATATGTGGGATTTATATATTTTACTGCTAAGAAAGGTAATAATAATAAAATATTAAAAGTTTGATTACGTTATCAGTTGAGTATCTGAAATATGTCACAGTTTCAAAGCAAACATTTGTTTAAAGGGCCCGTCTGTTTGATAAGACTGCTTGCAATTTATTTATATTATGACGTACAAATAAGTGAAATAAGTGGTTTCCTTAAATTCTTGGAGAGCTCTCACGATTCACATTCACAAATATTTCGCTTTGAAGTCGCGTTCGTTTGTTCGTTACCGCACGCGGAGATGATCTTCGGCTTCGGCTGACCTCTCTTTCTCGCTTAGACTGTGTGATAATAATTATAGGACAACGAAATATATTTACCGTTTACGCTGATCTCAATTTTTACTCTCAACGAGGTTCTCTGTTTTCAAATTCATTGTAAAATATGTACTTATGAGTAAATTTCGTTAATCATGTGTATTCGGAGCCGTCACATATGTCACGATAAAATAAACAAAGTTTAATTAGGCGTGATTAGGATTAGGCATTCTAATAACCTCCAAATTTCTCTTGCTCGTGGATGAAAACCGAGGGGCGGACAACTCTAAGCGTACAAATGAATCACAAATGTGAATTTTTTTAAATGTATATATTGTAAATAAATGTAAATATTTTAGAAAGAATTTACAATATTTTAGAAAGCATCACAAAGTTCACAAACATTTCAACAAATCATATAACCTAAAAAGATTTAAAATCTATATTGCGCATGCGCTTAATGTGTCTTTTTCTACGGGGTACATTTAAATTCATATGAATTCACATTTTTTTCACATGAATTCACATTTTTTCACGTGAATTCAAATTTTTTTCACATTAATTCGCATTTTTTCACATGAATTCACATTTTTTTTTCGCATGAATTTACATTTTTTTTTCACAAGAATTCACATTTTTCTGCAAAGTCACGTTGAATTCACAATTCAAATGTTCATTCAAATGTTCACATGAATTCACAGAAGAATTACCAGGGAATTCACGCTAAGTGTACAATTTTGTAACTAGTTGTCCGACCCTCGACTGCCTTAACCTAGAACATATAAAATCGAGGGAACATACCCTATTTAGCCCAATGTTAGCTATTTAAGCCGACTGAAAGGCAAAAAATGTTGTTTGCGCAAGCGTGAATAAGAGGTGTGCTGTTAGGTTCCACCCAATGGTTCCACCGTACCTGTACGCTTGCGCAATTTCACATTTTAAAACTTAAGAACAACATTTTTTGCCTTTCAGTCGGCTTAAATCCGTACCGGTATTGTTCCCTTCATTTTATATGCTCTAAGGTCTTAACACATTATTGGTTATGCAACGTATCATATATGATCGTATTCGTCACAATGCCATATTGGCGTACAACAGAGCAGATCTCAGCAGGGCCAGCCCACAAGGAAAATTTTGACGTGTTCTTGGATGAAAACATGATGGATAAGGCAAAATACTGGCCAATAATTACCACATTATTGGTTATGCGCTAAGCGACTCATTCGCCACAATGTCATACAAGTTCAGCAGCGCAAACCCAATGCTTTTCCTCCACGAGCAAAATTTTGACGTTTGTGACGTCATATTCGAATACCTATTTTTGGCACATCAATAGATATTACAACAATGAAATTTTAGCCTATACCCAGATTTACCTGCTGAAAGTTTCTCACGTTTATTTTGAAAATATAATAATCGTTTCGAATACAAAAGCTAATGTATTCGAAACTATTTGTAGATAAACGATAGTTCAGAATGGTCAAAACTCTGAAGAATTCAATAAAAAATTCAAAAGACATGCCTCCTGTGAGGTTTGAACTCACGACCCCTGGTTTACGAGACCAGTGCTCTACCACTGAGCTAAAGAGGCTCGTCAGCTGGTAAGGATAAATCATTTTTTGGTGCGCAAACTTAAATTAAGTAATTTAGAAATTCTTGATGACAATTTTCCTTGGTAAACAGTTCGTTAGCAGGAGATCTAAACATCAATTGTCTGCTTTACTAACATTTCACATATTTCTCAACATTCCAAAATTTTATACGCTTGAAAAAGTTAGAATGTTAGAAATCTACCTGACGACGTGACGACTATCGGTTACCTGAAAACCGAACCAAGAACTTCTGAAAAGAATAAAAAGACCGCATTCCATGCAATGTGTGATGGTGTAAACCTTCGGGCGGTCAAAATTTCTTACCCCAACAAAATTTCATACCCCAACAAAAAAATGTTTCACAATTTTTTAGTAGCAGTACAATCTTCGAGTATAACCAACCACCACTCACTATAGATATTCTGTATAATTGCAGATGTAAATATCAGCAGTTGAGTAAATATTTTCAAAGCCAGAATGTCGTCGCCTACGCCATCCGATCTCAAGCCAATTGAACATGCTTATCAATCGAGCGAACCTATTAATTGTAATTGCAACAACGACAAATTAGAGAACAAGACTGAACAACAACAACTTCATCACAATTTGTTAACATCGAATGCATCAAATCACGTTCATCCGATCAACCAGGTCCATGTCCACGTACATGCCTCCCCTCAATCAACACCAAAAGTATTGCCGACGTGTACGTGCCATTTACAGAATAATGCCGAAGAGCAGGAACATCAACATGTTCAGCATGTCTTACAACAAGCTGAAAATATCAGGAAAATTGAGGCGGATGATAGAATTGAAATATCACCATTGCCTCCGGCTCTTCCACCTAGACCACCACCGAGACCTAGATACGATGGAAGTCTTAACAGTAGATACAGACAAAGATCATGTAAGTTTATATACTATTATTTAATTACTTTGTGGTGCTACCAGTGTCCGTAGAACTAGAAATTGATATGCTGAGTTAACCTAACGCAGGGGTTGGCAGACTTTCCAGTGAGAAGAGCCAAGTTGTGAAGAAAACATGATAACGAAGATATCAGACAGCCAATTTTTATCTAGCAAAAAAAAAGCTCTCAAGTCTCAAGTACACGGTGACTAAAAAAAAAGCTCTCAAGTCTTATATCCAAGAACGCGGGAACCAAAAAAAATTGTTATTATGTCCGAGTTGATGTCTGAAGAGCCGCAAACGCTATGCAAAGAGCCGCATGCGGCTCGCGAGCCTCGGTCTGCCGACCCATGACCTAACGGGAACGTCTTGATGAGAATTTCACTTTGTTATGAGCACGCGTCATCCCTTTTTTGTATGTACGAGGGGGTAGAATGTGGATTGCACAAGCGGGATTGGCAGAGGATCGAGAAATATTGACTATTAGAGAGAAAGAGACATAGGTTGCCAAGGGAACGACTCCAGAATAGTACTCAGAACATTATTCTGTTTTAATAATCATCTTAACGCTTTGCCTAAACTTTCATTAACTGTGTTTAGTAATTACGTAAACATTGAACTGTTTCAAATTTTGCAATCTGGTGTTTTGTAAATATGTATCGATTGTTTCTGTAATGAACACATTAATGAATTTTTGCTATTACGGCACTGTGGGATTGCAATTCAGTTTCATACTCGCCTCGCGTGAATATAGTTTCAGTAGCAAGTGAGTTGTTATCATATCGTCAGAAGGGAATATTAAAACTAGAAAAAAATGCACGGTTATCCTGTGATGCAGGTGGTGCAATACCACGTGCCTCATGTGCCGATACAACCACTTCCATACGCGATAAACACCGGTAGTAATTTATTGCCAAAATTCTACAATATTCGGATAAAGTGCTAAATGTGATATTTGTTTTGCAGCAAGTCCTGGCGGCGGCCGAATAAGGAAATATGTGTTTTGGTGTTGTGCCTGTGGTGGCTTGGCCACAATTTTAGGCGGGCTCTTTTTGGCCGTCTATTTTCTTCTTAGATCTTACACGTCGACCTTGGGTTACTTCGAAACAATACCAACATTTGTACCTGCCACTATGGTAAATACATATTTGCAATCGACATCCTGGTTCAGATCTAATTTTCAATTATTTCAGTTAATATTAACCGGACTTTGTGTAATGAGCTTGGCAAGAAGGAAAAATCGCTACAGTTACTTAGTAAGTGTACCCATTAACTTATGTACCTAAATTGAGTAGTGATGGCATTTGCATCGGGTGCCAACGATTATGCACTCAAAGCACCTAGTGCAATCATTTGATTGCACCGGGTGCAATTGTTTGCATCCATTTCTTGCGTTCGATATGTCACTCTAACTACTCTGAGTACTACTCTGAGTAGTTTACAATGGCATATCGGAACCAATGCACCGGGTGCAATGATGAATGCACCGAATGCACCAATTGGGTGCATTCGGTGCAACCGTTGGATGGCGTGTAATTCGGCAATAAGATTCAAATAATTTTAAATTTTAAGGCTATGGCGACAACCTGATTGCATCCTCAGGGTGCAAACGTTTACATGCACCCGGTGCAAATGGGTGCAAACCCGGCTTGCCATCACTGAAATTGACACCTAATAAAAATCGTTATATTTATAGTTGAAGGTCTGTGGTGTTTGTTGTTTGGTTTGTGCTTTGACTTGTGTTCTGGTAACAATAACAACAACAGTCATTCATATGAATCGTCTTCAGACGCTTAGAGAATGCGTTTATACTCAGAAGACGCGAACCTGCACCTGTTATTCGGTGTTATTGGAAGCACATCCTCAAACTGACGAAGGAATGCGTTTTGTTTTCGACTCAACGCCAGATTGTGAAGTCATACATGGTGCATTGTACGCGTGTTTGCGTGCAATGTTTGGCCTGTCAGTTAGCGGAATATTGGTGTGCATCTTTTCATGCATGTTAGTGTATCAGTTATTAAGGTATGTACCGCTGAAACTTATACAGAGCGTTTATTTTACCATCGAACATAGCATCTAACATTCGCGACGTAACCAATCATAACCGGTTACATTTGGTTCAAACCATTCCGTTTTCGCGAGACTGGTTATAAGCCGTACCGGAAGTTCCCCTACAGAGTCTTTTAACTTGGTTATAGATTTTTATAACCAGGTTACCGAG
>JARJEB010006418.1:0-12190 GCA_030264535.1 Liometoxenus newtonarum
ACGGTTGTCAAACATTGGAAATAGGAATTATTCCTAGGTTTGGTGCTTAGAAATTAAACTATATAAATCTGAATTTCTCTAAATTTTTGTATATTTGTGCCAAACTTCTCCAAACTGTCTCTGCGCCCAAACAGACGCGCCGAATGGTTCTAGACCGGGAGAAGTAACATACCCGATAGTCACGACTCCTTCGTAGCTCAATTGGTGGAGCTAGAACTAGATATGCGAAGGTTGTGTTCGAGTCCCGTCGGAGGAGTTAACTTATCCTACGAAATAGTACGATAAATAGTAAAAATTATATTATATACTTTCACGTATTAATCTACTTCATTTCGATTGTCTCTAATTGTCTCTCTTTTTTCTCTTTTTTCCGGGAAAGTTGTTGTTTTATTTAATATGGTTTTGACATTGTTGTCGATTACAAGATACGAACACATGTCACTGAGATATATTTTATGACGTTAAGATGTTTTCGCTTTTCTTACACTCTTTCCTGTTATATATAATATACCAAGTTCTATATATTTCGGTGCAAGTTGGAAGTTTGCGCATATATTTCTGGTATGTGTACGTGAAAAACGAATGGGCACGGATCGCAGGAAGCCTTGACACTTTTGGTAATATGCCAAAAACCGACAAAAATATCGTCCAGTGCAAATCGTGTTTGAAGCTCTTCTCTTCTACCGTACAACACAAAGTTAACACCATATTCCAAGAGCATCGCCATCGCATCGGCATTTTTGCACGTTTTTCCTCTTATTTTTACGATATGTGCACAGCGTGTCTATACTCTTGACAAAAACAAAACAAACACAATGTTTGCGATTTGCATGTTCATGACGTGACAGTTGTACGTAGTTTACTTACAGTGTTACAAGGTGTTATCAAAAAATTTACATTTTAATATTTTTTTATGTTTGCTGTGCTTTTACAACAATTTCTGCAATGAACGCACTCATAAATAGTCAAACAAACAAAAACAAAAGCACAGGTGGTAAACAATTTTACACGAACGTGTTCAAAGCTTTCAGTAAGCTTGCGAAGGAGTACCTTTGGAACACAGAACATAAGCTTTCCAGGAAAATCTCATAAAGAGCACGAACTCGTTTTTTCGTAAACAAATTAATCATCCAACTATTTATTACGACGCTAAAAGATTTTATCGGGTATTTTGAATAATCGGATATGTATGTGGCTGAAGAACGAACAATTTTGGGACTTCAGATGATTGAATGAAAGAATCAAATCAAAGAAAAAATCCGAAAAAGCTGAAAGACGAAATTATATTTCGCTATTTGTAAGACGGAAATGGAAACTCGAAACTCCGTTATAGGTGAATGCGTGTGTTGTAAACTAAAGACGAATCGCACTTTAATAAACTTGGCAAAGCCGAAAGAAACCTGAACGGAAAACTTTTTGATGATTGCAATACGAGCATTCGTAAAGTTTGCGCCGAAGATGCATTTTTATGTGGAAGTATTTTACATTCGAGCGAGACGTGGAAAGATCCTTAACGAGATAAAAGTGGCAAGTAGGTATATATGTATGTGTAACATTAGAATTTACTGATGGGGGGAAGAAGAATGAAAAGGAGTTAGTCCCTTCTGAAGAGCTTTTCACGGTTCGTATAATATTTGTGGATATTAATTCACAGAAAAATCGCGTTATCATCAACATCATGCTTCGTTCAACACGGAAATACAAAATCCTCAAAAGTAAACCGGTCTTCATTTGGTTCTAAATTACCTGCATTTTGTAAATGAATCTAAAAAAAATTTTCAATTAGTTTTTAATTTGGGGCTATGGATTTGGAAAATACTCGAACATTTGTCGAAATGTCTATGGATAGAATAGAAACGTGTTAAAGTTTGTTTTAACACGAGTATTAAGAAACTATAGTGAAATTCTAATTCATCTCTCTCTCTCTCTCTCTCTCTCTCTCTCTATTGACTAAACAAGTTTCAAGTACTTTTAATTGCACTGCGAACTAAATTCGCTATTTCAATCATCCGGATCGTCCTGCTCAACATTCTCCAAACAGTACGTTTCTGATGACTGTGAAGCTATGCATATACGGAATGTAAACATTACAATCTACAATGTGTTCCAATAAGAAAGCATAAACTCAACGCTATTAGAAAAATAAATACTTATGATCTAGGGGCTTAGCAAATATTTTTTCGCATATGTCTCAACATCGTGAAATCTTGGAACACATTGTACATGTGAAAGTACAAAATGTGTTTTCCATGTTATTTCCTCCAATTTGCCCTTAATTACGTTACCAGAACGAAACTGTAATTTGACAATCGATAAAATATTCAAAAACTTCACGATGTCCATCGTTCATGAAAAAGTTTTGCAATCCGTTCCGTATAGTATTGCTTGAAATAAAGTGTTGATTTTATCGTACAATTTTCGTAAAGCATTTCAATTACGAAGTGTATTTAAGAAAGCTTAATCTGACGGTTAGCAATTTTTCGTTAATATTTTTCCAGTCATATTTTAATGTTCCAAGAAAAATACTGTGACGGAACTGGAGGCGCTTAGTCCGCCGATGCTAATGGACACTACCGGGACACACACTCGACGTAGTTTTATAATGCGTGTATAATGCAAATTCGATGCGTAATGCGCATGCGTCAATTTTACTTTATGCAACTAGTTGTCTAAAAATTATGGAACCGCACCATGGAATGCTTTAATTTCATACTTTAATTGGTATATTATGAACGCAAAATAGATAAATTATGTTGTAAGGCAAAATATTGTTCCCATTGGTGACATGTGTTTATAAAAGTTTTTTTTTTTGACTATATGGAAAAAACACTTTTAAGGACACATATTATTAGGTGTTGTGTGTAAAGTTGTTAAAACGTGCGTAAGACGGAAACTTTTCTGTGTAAGCGACTTTTAATTGTCTTTTCCTTAGGAACTATTTTTTAATGAGGCTTAATTAACTTGAAAAGTATTCTTCCGGGCTTTTGATTTACGTATAACTAATATATTTTTAATTTTCCCTGTTTCTTATAAAATAGAAAAAAAATAGGAAATTGAGATTTGAATCCGATTTAGAGAATTTTGTTGATTCCGTAAGATGGTTGGTACCACTGTCTTAAATAATACCCAATAATAGGAGCGCGTTCGAACTCGAAAGGGTACCTACATTCAAAGCTCGTTTGGAATGGCAGGGAAAAGTCGGAGGAAATGTTTATTTACCCTCCTGACGGATTTGGGGACTATTTCAGTAACTTTTTATATTTATACATTCCCTTCTGATTTTGAACGCTACCCAGTGTTACCCAACTTTTTGCAGGTAACACTTGTACTTACTTGTGTACTATTTGTGCTTCCTGACGTTGAACCCTGCGAACTATTAGAGCTGCGAGCTAGTGTGGGTCTTGGTATGTGCCAACTCTGCATGAGATCTGCTGAAGTCTGAAAAGAATAACAAAACAATGAAAACAACATAAAATCAATCAATGCATACGGGCATCAATAAAGTAAAGGTCAATTAACACCATTACATTCCATTATACGCTCGCGGTTAAACAACTTGTTATATTTCATAATTTTTGCCTGCTCACTGATATTACATTCGTTTTTCAACGATTGTCGATTAGTCATCTTCTTTCTTTGTTGATTAGCAATCGGCTATTAACCTGCTTTAAACATATGGAAATTATAATAATTATGTAATTATATTCTAAACTAGGCTAAGCTAACTCTGCAACTGGAAAATCAATGCTTAATAAAAATCTTCATGTTTTAGTTAGTTTATTGTTTATAGATTTTTCCAAATGCCAAAATAATCGACACGCATTTACTTATAGTAAATACAAAAAAAAAAATTGAAGCTAACAATACGAATTCTTTATTTTATTTTTTTAATATTTTAGATAATTTTTAGATAATATTTTAAGTAAAAATTTAGAAAAATCAAACATGATACAATTACCTATATTTATAAACAGCACCTAATTCATCGGTTTCATTTCCTTATGAAAAAGTTGCTCACCCACTTTTTGCAAAAACGCGAATGCGAACATTGAGTATACCTAATAATAATATTTCGTCCAATTAATAAATAATGAGCTGTTTCGTTCATTTTTGATTTGTTTGTTTCTCGTTGAGAACGTAAATATTAATTTTAATTAATAAATTTCTATACGGTGTAATAAAACATGATAAATAATGGAATATGGTGTAGTTTGTGACTTGCGTCTGCATGAGATTTTGTATATTAATATTACTCAGCGGCGTAGCTAGGTTAAATTGGCCCCGGTGCAAAATCATGACAGGTGCCCAGCCCATATGTCCCTTTGATTCTAAAGTAAACTGGATGGACCGAACCAATCCCACAAATTCTTTGTTCGCGAAGCGGGAACGGGAAATCCCCTATGCGGAAATCCCCTATGCCCTATGATAGCTACGCCCCTG
This sequence comes from Liometoxenus newtonarum, assembly GCA_030264535.1. Classification (NCBI taxonomy): domain Eukaryota; kingdom Metazoa; phylum Arthropoda; class Insecta; order Coleoptera; family Staphylinidae; genus Liometoxenus; species Liometoxenus newtonarum. The sequence continues at coordinate 4,441 of JARJEB010006418.1, forward strand.
ACTGACTGACTGATATTACTGCATTAATTTTTTATGGTCATCTCTACTTATGTTAAGTTTTTCATATTAAGTTTTGATGGATGACGATACGATGTTTTATCAAATGGCAATTTCAACGATTTTAACTATTTTATCACTCGGGCGATTACTCCGCTCGACTACGACTACGTCTCGCTACGTAACCTTCGCCCTCGCATATAATAGTCCGCATATGCGCTCATTGAATAATATACTATTATTGCTTGGAGCTTATTGGTGTAGGTAATTAATTTAATTTATTTTTTTGTCTCTTATTCCACGTTTTTGTTTCTTTTTTTTCCTAATTTTTTTAAGTTCCCATATAAAATTTATAAATAATCATGTAACATTTAAAACACATTTTTGACAAGGTAATAACACACTTAACCACTTTAGCCATTTAAAATTAATGTGCGTGGAGAAGGAATGATTGGAATTTGATTTATATATATATTTACTAATTTATAAATACATCTTTCAAGGACTAACTTATAAAAAAAACATGCACAAAATGCTACAAACATTAAACCATGACCATTTTCGTTTCTTATACATTTTGTGCTGATTTCGTAAATATCGAACGATTGTATTCGGGCTATTATTAAATATTTACTTAATACTAAAATGAACGTAGGTATATGGTTCAACCGGATGGCGCTAATAAATAATAAAATAAATTGCAAGTGCACAAGGAAGCAAGAAAGCAAATTGAATTAGGTATAATACACAATATAGAACTGAGTGTTTTACAAATAAAAATTCGCATTTGAAATTCGAACGAACAAAAACTTGACTTTCTTAGTAGGCTTCGCAAACCATTCCGGAGCATTGCGCATTGCAGGTCCCGCACGCGCGCATGCGTCTGACACTAAAACGGCCCGGGTAGCCTCCATGATAACCTAACCTCATGTTTCAAACACTTGGTATCTTAGGCATGCGTTACTAACGTATTTAGAAAGCGTATTCCCTATTTTAGTAATTATTTAAATTGAATAACATTCGGAAGATTGGACACAAACGAATTTATTTATATATGTTCCACGCCACGCCAGTATAAACGTAAAGTGTAAATTCTAGTATACCGTGCGATTATTTTACGGTCGAACATAGCATGTTCTATGTTCCTATGTACGATGGTAAAATAAACGAGTAAAACTCATGGCAACGGGGATTTGTGATGTTAACGACGCACCGACGGACTGAAAGAAAGTGGGGATGTGGACAGGTGCGATTTACGATCAAAGTAATTTTTATGATCATGCCGTTACTGTCACTTGTCAATTTTGTTTCGGTTTTACTCGTTTATTTTACCATCGTACTTAGGAACATAGCACATGCTGTGTTCGATGGTAAAATAATCGCACGGTATACCTAGTTGTAGTAAATAATGATTAACAAATGCTATTTTAGTAGATATTTTACGCAATTTTCAAAATTATAAAATATTAAGGCGCGAAGCGTATAAAATAAAATTGAATTTCTTATTTGCTTATTATTATAAATTTTATTTGTATAACTTCATAATCACATTATGTAACGAAACAGAAACCAAGAATTTCTGATTAAATAAAATCCAAATAGAAATATTTTATAACTTTAACTTATTGTTTAAAAAATTTAGGCAAACTGACTAATTTATTTTTTTCAGTTAAATATTCACATGACGATGACTTATTAACTTATAGGTTTTTTTTTTATTTAACATTCAAAAACTTACATACATTGCGGCATCTCATATTACAAAGTTTCATCTTCGATCTTCAATCACGAATACAAAAAGAGTTGAAGAAATGACACACTTATCGTTGTTGCTATGCCACATGCGTATCAAACTGTTTGATAGAAATCAATTAATAAAAGATTTATAAATAGAATTGAATTCTGTAGCTGTAGCTGATTCAACCATTGACTGAATAATAGAAGAAGACTGGCAAGTGCGTGTAAACTAAAAGTCTAGGTAGGTTTCACGGAGCGCACTCTGCCGCGAGGTACATTGAAGCTTTACTTACGTCTGTATACTTGCCAGTCTTCTTCTATTATTCAGTCAACGATTTAATTAGGAGATGCTTATCCTACATTCATAATGAAAAATTGTCTTTCTCACACTGGGAGTCGAACCCAGACCTTCTGCATAACTATGCAGTCTTAGAGAAATTAATTAACTAAATATTTTTTAATATCACGATAAATCAACTCTAATCAATACTACTAATTCGTTCTAAGTTCAAGTGTCATGTTTTATGGTTACTTATTTAAAAATTCAAACCCAACTGATCGATTGTCTTTTTTTTTATAACAACAAATACTTCAATGAATGCATAATCGGTACTGATACATGACTTTGACTGACTGAATACTTCGAGTGTATTTATTTATATTTTAAGTTTGTAAATATGTATCCGGGACAAGTTTTGTTCTTTCTTCACTTTGACTTACGTCTTGTCTTTCGTTTCCGCCGCATGTTAACTGCCAAGTAATAGGTACTTGATCAAAAACAGTACTATAATAATTCAAAAATATATGTGTATATAATCGACAAATTTATGGATAAATACATATACCTATAAGTATGTGAAATGAGAATGTCAAAATATAAGTTTCGTATTTGCTCTATTATAGTCTACTAAGTAGTATAAATATGTTGATTGACTTCGACCTTAAACTCAACCTCAACATTTTTCTCGTCAATAACTCAAACTCATGGCGATTTATTATATAAAAACTTTTCGATTTTTTTTTTGAGAATTTTTGGTGATTCACAATTTCTTCTCGAAATATTTGTGAATTTCAATGAATTTCATGTAACTCGCGCTTTTTCACTTTTGAAGGAGCCAAACATGTATAAAAGTTTTGTTACATATTTTACAAGGTTTAATAATTCATGTACAAATTTACACAATCCAACAACGAATATAAAATATAACTATGTGACATTTATATCCGTAAAGGAAACGAAATAATTATGGAATTGCTTTGTTGGTCTGTGCACGATTAGTCAGTATAAATTGAGAAAATATGACAAATCCTTGTCGTCATATTAGGCAAGTAATTACGAACTATGAAAAACTTGCATCGAAAATTGCTGTTTTTTCCGTTTTTATGTACATCTCAAATTATCTGTACTTTTTGTTAAGAAGATTAATCACTTTGTATATTCCGGCAATTAAATATCATCCAGACATTTTGCAATTGCTTAACTTTAATTAGAAAATTAAAATTTAAGGAAAGAAATTACGGAAGGAAGAAAGATCATTGAACATCGTGTTGAACATCAAGGACCTTTCAGTTTCGAAATCATTTACCATTTACGAATTTCTTTGCAATTATTCTTCATTTTTTTTTGTCTATATTTAATTTTTTTGTGGTATATATATGCGGATTTTTAATGCAGGATAAAAATGTCATAAAAGGATAAAACCGACAATAAAACATTATTTCTTTTAATTTAAATTGTACATTAATAAAAAAAATGATATAGTAATTTCCATATTATTCTAAACAAAACACAAAAATAATCAAGGCTTTCGTTGACGCGCGAGTTCAAATTCAAACTCATTTCGCATTGTGCCCCTATTGTGAACAGTCAACAAGAACAAATGAATAACCTTTTCATTTTTCATTTTAATTTTAGTGTTTTATGTTTTAGCTTTTAATTTAAACATATGAACACGTGAATGTGAAATAACCTTATTAGCACGTGAAACTGTTGAAATACTTTCATTGTTATTTTTATGAGTTTTAAGTATACCTGTGACTATAATGCACCATGGTTTTGGTTATTTATTAATTATAAGTTAAAAACTTGCTAATTTGCTAATTGTCGTTTTCTTTTTTTAATTATCTCACTCATATTGTCTTGTATTTTGACAACTCTTTATGCGAAATATTTTTCTTATTAACAAGCGACTGACATAAGGTTAGCCTTTTTTTAGTTAATAACAATTAGTTTTATTTATACTAAAGTTTTCTCAATGTTTACCAAAAAATAAATTTTTGTGTATTTTTTTCATTTCAAAATCGTTAGATTTTTGCAAAGTTTACGTTCATTTTCGGAATATTGAACACCCTGTATAAAAAATAATATTTATTTACTTGTAAATTTACATTTGACCACTTAATAGTAAACAAATATTTCCTTATGCAATTTTTTGTTTACCGTTTTTATTTTATTTCTTTATATAACTTCAAGTAGAAAGAAATTATTTGCAAGTTTGCATATTTACATATAGAATATTTATTTACTTTTACACCAAATGATAATTTATGTTTTCGAGAGCGAAACTGTGAAAACTTCAACTTACAGCTTCAACGACCGTGAGTGAATTTGTTCTCGTGTTGTTTTAAGTTTTAACTGCGACCACAATTTGAAGTTTAAGTTTAAGTTTGTATTAATTAATTATGTAATCTGAATATTGGAATATGTGAAGGTGATCAAAACTTCCGCGCCCATTACACTTTCCTCAACCAAAAAAAATTAAACCATAACAAAAACAATAAAGTCAATAAATAATAAAGAAGTGGAAGTTTTGTTGTTTTAATTATTGTGCGACTAGTTTCGCGACATCTATAGATATGCTCGCATCATCAGGCACTACAAAAAGAAAGTAGATTTAAGTAAATTGAATTTAACAATTTACAATTTACTTAATAATATGATTTTTGTAGTGCCTCCTGATGATGGGACCATAGATAACGCGAGACTAGTCGCACAATAATTAAAACAAAACTGTGATGTGAAGTACCTTCCACTTCTTTATTATACACAGCACCTCTTCTTCCTTAATTGTGAAAAACAATAAAATCAAATAAAGGCGCATGTTAAAAAAAATTCGTAATACTTAAAAACTGCGCCGGGTGAAAAGTCGTTAAAATTTGAAACGAAAGAATCAACAATTCGAACGTGTTCCGATTAAGACGTTCAATTAGATTTACATATTTAATTTTGGATCTATCGTTTGACAGAAAAGTGTAAAGATGATTTTCAAGGCTCAATCACTGTCTGTTCATCGAACGAAAAAAATGTGTTTAGATTTATTACTTTGCACGCGCAATTCAAACACAAGACAAGACGCAAAAGTAAATTAAGTATATGAATATTCATAAAGGTTGGTTGCAATTAACCTACTTTGTTGGCAATTAATTAATTGAATGCTTTTGATATGCATATTAACTATTCGTTTTTGCATGCTTATATACTATTCAAAATTGTAATAAATCACGACGAATATCTTGGAAAATAAATTAAGTAGCTAATAATCTCTCTGGAAAACTTATAAAATGAGTTGTTGCTAAAAAATGAAAAGCTTTTTCATTTGTGAAATTGCGTTGATTTCGAAAAATGTAATTCCCATATGCAGAAATTAAAAGAATCTCTATTTTAAGCAGGGCTTGGATCCGGTAAAAAAATACCGGTAAACTTTAACGTTTTTGAATTTTCGTTATTTTTTATCGATATGGGAACCTTTAAAAAATTTATTTCATTTACCGGTGACCTCTTCCCATTACCGATATTTTAATAACATTACCGCGTGCATGACATTTGATATTTCTATGTTAAAATTCACTTATAAAAGCAAATATTTAAACTTTTAATACTTATAAAATGTAAAAAAAAAATATTTAATTTGAATGCAAACGGTTTTAAATAATTCTTACCGGTAATTTTTTACCGGTAAAAGAGTTACCAGTAATTTTTTTACCGGTAAAAGAGTTACCGGTCATTACCGGTATTATTTAAACAATATACTGACATTTGTAACGGAAACACTATTTTTTTTTCGTTTATTTTCTCGTTAGTATCGGAATAGTATTCTTAATACTTATGAATATATTTTTATAGATACTTAAACATAACATAATTTGCTTTAATGTTTTTCTTCTGTCAATAAAATTTTCCGTTTGCATCAATTTATTCCAAGTTCCAAGCCTGTCTTAACTATATTGTTGCATAATTAAATCATTTATTGAAAGTTTTACATTATAATTATTCATTAAAAAAATTATGCATTGTAATCTAAATATTACAATGCGCTTTTTTGTTATCCCTTGGTAACAGTCAACGCGTGTCTTGTCGATAACCATTAATCATATAATCAAATCTTGCCAAGAATATTATTTAATATTACCAAAGTAAAAGTAAACAATTGCATATTTAAAAGTTATAATAAACAAGTGCAGTAATTAACGACGTACCTATACATACATAATCGGTTTAATGCTTTGTTTAGAAATTTTCTTTTTTTTGTAATGTAACATTCTTTCTCAAATGTCGTAAAATATTTTCTAATATTTAATAAATTTTATAAATAGATACTAATATAAATCAAAAATATATAGGAACAGTAAACTGTGTGTTCTCATGAGTATTATAAACCGAAATGAAATACGTAAGTAAATATATTTACAAACATAATTAGGGCTGGTTTATGATTAACATAATATTAACATAACATAATTTATGACATAAATCGTTTAACTATTTAGGTAATATGTTATGTTAATCATAAACCGGCCCTTATGCGACATAAATTCGTTAAGTATGTGAAAAAGTGGTACCTGCTCATAAATATTATTCAAATACTTATAAGTAAGTTTAGTATATTGGCGTACGTGAGGTAAAATGTTCAAGAAATAAAAAGTTGTTTCTTGGATTCTTACCTTGCCAGTCATTTTGCTTTCAAGTTTTGCACTTGGTTTTATGTTAACTATGGGTACTTGAGCTTGAGCACACATCACACACAAAACACACAAACACAAACACAGAGAAAGAGAGAGAACATGAATCTGCACGCGCTGTGCGCTTTCAAAGGTGAAGTTCAATGTGATTATGTGAACTGCTATTTAATCGAAGTTGCATTCATGCACATTCATTGTTTATTTTTTGAATTATAAGGCTTGTTTTAGAAGATCATAATTCTCCTTAACAAATTTGCATGTCCTAATTTTGTTTTTCATAATTGTAATGAGATCTATGAACGAATTTGTGACCGTCTAAAATATACGTAAGAATTATGTTGTTCTAGCTTCACATTTACTATAAAGACAAAAAAGCCATTCGATTCGTATAACAAGGAGGCATCAAGGTAACTAAAAGGATAATCCTAATTGGGAATAAAATATATATGGCCTTACCATTTTTTTTACGAAGTGACGAAACTAAACAAAGACTTATAAGTTCATATTTAAACAAAATAAAATTTCGTTAAATTAATTAATTAAGTGAGAAAATAAGACAGGAATTTTGAGCTACTAAAATGGAGAATATTGAAAATTTTAAATTCAATTAAAAAAGCGGTTATTTATGTGTTGAAAATCATCAAATTTATAAAATTTATATTCATACAGGGTGTTTCCTAATTGGCAGAATCACGCCAGGTAACATTGTAGATCGTGCCAAAAGAACACGAAAATCTCAATACCAAAATGCCGAGGAAGTCTTCGTTTGGCCTCACGAGGGCAATGAAAGTTTTATAGATGTGACAACACTGCGCAAATAATTTTGAATTTGCCACCGATATATAAACATATTTGCCATAGTAAACACAAAAATGTGCAAAGATGTCATTGTGTCGTTGCCATGTGTATTTTAGATTTGAATTTAATATTTTTCCTGAAAGTATTTTTTACTTTCCGGCCACATACCGAAGGTATGTAGGTATAGGAAAGTAAGGTGATCATGAAAAAAATTAAAGTCTTATTTTTCCTTGATTCGTGGAGATCCGTTGACCCCAGG
>JARJEB010006420.1:0-13232 GCA_030264535.1 Liometoxenus newtonarum
TTTCCATTAAAAATGTTATTATATTTTAATAATTGCTTCGTTTTTTGAGTATTTACCGATTAAATGTAAATACGGTTCTGGTATAACTTGAAATTGGAAAATACCGGAAAAATAGAACTTCAATTCAAGCCTTTTGCCGGTTCACGGACAAAACGTATACAATAAAAGTCCCGTTATTCCGGATTAGTGTTTGATATTTTCGGAGCACCCCTTTTGGCCCAGGCTATATAATATACATTGTGCAACCGAACCAAACTGTTACCGCGTTACCATTCTTTTCTTCTTGCGCTTTTCAGCTTTTGGAAAAAGCTGCTGCTAGCTTTCGGCTTTACTAGCGCGGCATGCGAATAGTGGCAGAAGCCATATCTCTATAAGTATATACAAAATATAACAGTCTCCTATCTATATCCTTCGCGTTATCCATACAGTATACGTGTGCATGACCTCCTACATATAAAACAGTACAGGGTCAGTCGAAAATATCTCAAATAATAGAAAAACAAATAAATAAACAATTTTGGCATGACTTACCGACATTTGCAGAAATATATTTGCTACCTCAAGAAATATATTTGTTTGGAAAATTTGTTGGAATACCGAATATTATATTTCCTATAATGAGTAAAAAAAAATTCATGAATGTACCGTAGATGAGATTTTTTGCTTTTATATCCCCACATCACACATGCGGGCAGCCTGAAACACAACCACACGGCGAATGGAATTCGGAACGTGGTTCGAATAGGTTATGCCCGTATAGCCCATATAATACGAATATGTATTCGCCGCAATTGGAACAAAGACAACAAAGTCAAAAGAAACTAGAATAATATACAAATCAGCCTATCTTCGTATATTTGCGAAAGCTTTCTGCCCTTCTATAACCGAATATTCACTGATAATCCCGCATGTAGTTATGTGTATGACGGGGATGAGTAAGTGCAAGCAGATTTGTCTCAGACATAATTAAGGTTTAAGTCTTTTAGAAATCCCGGTCACTGAAATTCATAGTGGTTTTTGAATTTCACTAACTGGTCGCATGCACCTGCGATCAGTCAGTAAAATGCAGTTTTCACTGAATAATTTTACATAATCAATAGACCTTCTGTTACTTTTCTAAGTTATTTTCTTTCCCTGCCCTGTCCTCAAGTAAATATTTGCATTTCATGAAATTGTTATTATTTTATGATTTATTGGATATCTATACAGAGCAAATATATTGTGACGTAATAAATTTTAAATTTGCTTGTCAGTCAGATATGTTGGAATCAATATTTAAAAAAATATTTGGTAACTTTTTGTACTTATACAAAATATCATAATTTGAATGAATCATGTTCTTAATTCACAGTTTTACGTGATGGAAAAAATTTAAAAATTAATTGCATGGTCTATAAACTTCAAAGTTTCCAAAATTTTCCATGAAACTCCACTTGAGTTTACATGATTAAGTTTTCTGCAGGTGAATGTGTAAAATTATCGTACAAAAGTGCAATGAACAAAAACCTATTTGAACGAACGTGGTAAGTTTCATTATTAGTGTGGCGTCGTATAATTTCACAAACCCAAATCAACATCCTGTCTGATATTTTCCAACCAGCCAACCACCAACTTTTCTTTCTCCAAAGTTACGAATGGGAATTTAATATCACCTACTTTTTAGTTTCACTTCAATTCCAACTACGTACATATCTCAAGTTCTATTCCAGCTTTGGCTTCTACAACAAAAAGTAACGTCCCCATACGAAAACTAACAAAAAGCATTTCGATAAACATCATTATCAGTACGCGTTTTGTACTGGATGTTAAAGTACTGCGGAAAATCGACGTGATACAAAAAAAAAATCATTGCCATAAAATGATTGGAATGTGTTCGAATGGCAATAAAATTTTAAGACACCTTGTATAACAATGAAAATATCCTCGAAAATCCTTTTCAAGTTGTTGAGCTTTCCCTAAACCCTACACATAACATCCATACCTATTATGTGAGTGATAATGCGCATGTGCTCTAATATATTTATCCAAGAGCAGCGTGACGGTGTTGTGTGTCTGCCTGCCTGCCGGCTTTTGCTGGTTTTTGGAAAACGAAAACTCGCGAAACCGACTTGAATACAACGCCGCGAACTCTGCCCATCTCTCGAATAGGATCGTCGCGTCGTGGCGTTCGTGCGTCGCGTTCCTCATTCATACACGAAACGACACACGCTGACGAGTCAAGTCGTCGCGACGCGTATACCGGTGAGGTTTTACCGGGTAATCGACATATTTGTACGTATCCCCGACATTCATACGCGCGATAAAGCGAATTTCAATCGTTAAGTGTTAAAAGTTAAAAAAAGGTCATAATAAAATGAAAATAGTAAAAAGGAAGTAACCAATTAAAATCGAACATATAAATATGAATATGAAATATACGAAAAACAACTAAATATCGTGCTTATTTTCAACCAAAAATTTCGGATGAAGTTTAAAAAAATTTGAACGATATACTTTCAAGAACAAGAACAAGAACACTCAAGTGAATATATAGAATACAATGGAAAGAAAAATGAAGAAAACTTTAAATCGGATTCTCGTACTTCTATTTTCGATATTTCTAAAAGGTAAATAATATTTTTATTGAAGAAAAAGTTATATTTACACTTTCTATTCAATTCTGTCGGCACATTCTTCTTACTTTTTTTTATCAATATTATAGCGAGCTGTCAGTCTTTTTATAAATATATACTTTTAAGTGGTAACTGATAGCTTTCATCTACTTATTTCAACTTCAATTTGTAACTTGAATATTACCCTATTTCCCTCTTCCATAGCACATTTACAAATTCAAACGGTTTTTATTTTCTTTTTTGTTTGTGTTTTCCATTTTTCTTGGCTGTGTGTTTTTATAATTTTTTATGCCTATTTTAAAGTCCTAAATTATTTTTCCTTAATGCCAAATGAAATGTAACGAGAATATTATAGATATATATATTTAGACTTTACTTGAGTCTTTCTAGTCTGCTATAAGCTTAGACTTACAGTCAAGCATAGAAATAGGAGAAATTGTGAGAAATGATTCGTGCACTGAGGGAACATCTGTTCAGGTTATAAATTACTTGCCAAATCCGTACTTTAGTCAAAGTGTTCCTAAAGTATAAAACAATTTATACTTACTTTTGTAAATAGATTTGTGTTATGATCTAGTTGTTGATATTTCAACTATGTATACCAAGGGTTTAATCACGTGGACCTAAAACCATCATAAATTTTTTTTGTTGCATTTTTAGTAACATCCAGTACATGGATAGTGTTTGATCTTGTATCAGGTATAGTAATAAGGAATGTAATTACCAGTAACAGACACCTTGATGCTTTATGACAGCTCTAATGTTGACAACTTGCAAGAAGATCACAGTAGCATCGTCGTAGTCAGTTGTGCATTGAGAGAAACGTATTTTTAAGCATCTAAAGTTGAGAACTAAATTATGCGAAACTCATAAAGACATAAAAATAAATTTATTATTCACTTACACCGTTACACCTAAAAGACAAGATAAATAAAATTTTTACAACTGTGACAAGAACATTTTATATAAAGACGCAAAAACTAAAAAGTTTTAATGACATAATTTAATAAAAAAAATTTTTTAAATGTAACGAACGTAACGAATCAAAAATGTAGGTTTTATTGAATGAAAATGAAACAGGTCTTAGTTTTGGAAGGGGATGACCGCTTTTGCATTTTCCAGAATAATTTTCCAGGATAAAACAATGAAAAATGTTGGTTTTATTGAATGATAGTTAAACAGGTCTGATTTTAATTGGTTTGTCTGACTTTGAAAACGCATGAGCGGTCCTGATATTTGAACGTACCCGTAGATTCAAGAGTTTTGCATTTTCCAGGATAATTTTCCAAGGTAAAAGGCTTGTAGTTGTTATTTTATGGCACTGACCTGAGCTCGAACGCAGTATTCCAGCCATTACCTTGCGTTTCTTACTTTTTCCTTACTTTGTTATAAATATAGCATCATACCATTTACTTCACATACATTTCACTCATTTCTTTGTATATTTAGATTTCTCATTTTATTTTTATCAATTTCCATCCAGTTTTCTTTTCTTTATTCTGTCATAAAAATACCGTTTTTGCATACAGCAATAATTCTGTTGTTTTATATTTTATTTTATTACAATGTTCGACCAGCCCGTATATTAATCTAATAAAATGAGCGACACCTTGACATCGAAATGTCGCTTTTTCGGATAATATTGAAACGTTAAGAAGAATGAACGAACAGGAATGGAAGGACAAAGTCGAAAGGCAAAGAGGAAAAAATATAAATGTTACGGCAGTAAAAAAATGAGTTCTGGGATCACGGGGGTGTAAAATTACGTACTCGATCCGCGTGTTCGCAGATTAAATCTTTATAACCTTCATAAATACCATCCACCTATACAATGTAGAACATACACATAGCTGGCACACATTCATGTAGAACCTAGATTTGGGCATGAACACTGACATTAAGCTTTTGAACTCCTGTTACGTTGTGCTCGAACTCACAATGACAAAACGATATAAGGAACAAGATACGGGCAGAGTATATGGGCAAGAAGTAGCAAAGGACCAACGAGCAAGGACCTAGCTAGGAAAATCTTCCTTTACCACTTCACATATCACATATCTTTTTCTCTTATCGACTGAAATGTACGAACTTGCTGGCAGTTGCTTTAGTAGGTCTATAATAAGATATGTTCAACATGAAGATGGGATGTCCTATTTCAGGATAATATATAATAATCATTGATATTATGACACACAATACATCAGAACATCTAGAAAGGTCAATGACAACTCAATTTATCTTAATGTTAACAAAAATGTTTCGAAGGATAATCAAAAATTCTTTAAGTTTTGAAGATTGTTTTCCTTACTTTGTATTAAATTTTGTGAAAAATATTTTTAATTAAATCACGTTTTAAAAAATATTTAATTTTTAATTTTTTATTCAAATCGTTTTATTTTTCATTTTTATTGTAAGTCAACATAAAACGCTGGTTTACATTGGAACAAGAGTGGAAAAATGAATTTGAACACAGAAAAATGAGAAAAACGTAAAAACTACACTTTGCTGTAGCGGTAGAAAGCTTTAACCATTGCATTCGACGCTTCCTCTTCTCTGCGTTTTAATCCTGTTACCATGATAGAAGAACATAAATCCGCAACTTCGATTTAGAATTTTTACGCTACGTAGAGTCAACTTTATGACTTTTTCGATAAACATTCTCGCATGTACTATCCGTGTATACAAACATTTCCAAAAAAAAAATCATACAGGACGTTCAGATTAAATCCGGAAATTACGATATTCATACAAATTAAGAAGTTTTACTAAACACCCTGTATTCAAGTATTGATGACACTATACTTACCACTGAAAGATTTCGATGCATTTTCCAATAATATCTACCAAAACGAAAACGACGATTGGGCTAGATAGATAGATGAAAATCGGTTTTCCGATAACACAACAATTAAAACTATTTCTCGATTCAGTGAACTTTAAATAGAAACTCTGGTGTACTCTACTATATTTGTAGATAAATACGTATTTCGTTACTTATTCCACTGATTTTAGGATTGGCTTACCTATTGAAAGATAAATTTCAGTTTGAATCGTGCCAGAAAGACAAGTTAAAACTTCCAACTAGAAGGTGATAAAAAGAACAAGTTGGAAAGTTGTGTAACATACGAAATAGCAAAAACACGTAATGAATATCGAAAGAATTTTAATTGTAGAAAAGGGTTTAGATTCTTTCCAAGAAGTGACAACATCAGGGCAACGCTAATTAATTACCCAGTATGTTTAATTTTCTATTTTTATAAACTTATTTAAGCTGATGTAGTTTACGACTTAGTCTTAGAATTTCCAAACTTACAAGCAAACCAAATTCTAAAAATTAAAAATATCAACTTACTTTATAAATAAACAGGACATGGCGTCACCTATTCTTTTCTTTGCTAACGTATAAGCCTGTAAAACTCAAAACCCTATAAAATATCAAAAGTATTGGCGTGTCGTTCTTTCACAAATCTTTCGCATTTTTATTTGCCTTGTGTTCATCTCTACTGCTTCGCCAGTACTATAGAATAAGAGCTTTACGTATAAGCCATGCCCTAGTTTTCCTCTTTTCCAGCTGAACCGTTCTTCCATTTTATTTTCACATTATTATCTTCGCTCAGGGTACGTTCCACTTTTACGTAGTAGAACGAGGAAAGGGCGACTGTTCAATTTTTGAGATTAATAGTAGCAAAACACTTCTTAATTCTGTTTTTGACGGACGTGCTCAGGCTCAGGACGTTCGAAGTGTTAAATCGAATGCACCCTAATATGCTTTACAAATATTGTTCGTATTTTTGGTTGGTTCGATTATTACATGGTTTTTTCCTTTCGTACTTACATACAATGAAGCAACATTTTCTCCGAGGCGTTTTCGTTCCTTGCTTTTTGTGCATTCATTCGTTTCTATTTTCACGCGAATATGCGCCAATTCGTACCATGATTTCGTCTTTCCTAAGGGGATAATAATATATACCATATTGTTGCTTCACTAACTTTCTTTTACTTCTATTTCATGACATTGATGGCTTTGTCATCATTCTTAACTTCGAAGTCCTTTTCAATTTTAACACAATCGAACGTTGAATGTAAAAGTGAGTTTTGTAACGAAAACACCCCACATAATAATATGTGCTCAATTCCCCAATGGATTAATTATTAATGAGTGTGAAAATTGAATCAATACATTTAAATTATGCGGCAAATAAAATTTTTACTTTAACGAGCTGTATGAATCAGCGGCAACGAAAACATACAATAAATAAAAATTAGTTTACCTAATATACGTGAATCACGTAAAAAAATTGTTTCTGCACTTGATTTTTTCCAATTTTAAGTCGCATTCCAATTTCCAGTTTCCGCTGAACAATGTTAGCAAACATTTTTGTGATTTTATTTCTTCCTGTTTTGTTTGGACATTATTTAGTAAATACATCTATATTTATCTATATATGACACCAACATTTTTTCATTTTGTTTTCGTTACGAATGTTCTATTGTTTTGTTTACGTTTACAACATGGATAGATCTGGTTGCAACGTTTCGAGTTTCAAATGCATACAGAAAAGTCTACAAAACTAAAACAATCAGAATACTAACCGAAAAACATAATCCTGTCCCCCCTAAAAATATACTAAGTGTTAATTTTTTTTTTTAAACAAATCACGTTCATTCACACTGAAACCGATATGTTTAAATTCAATAAAAAATTGATTTAACTAGATAAAAAATATTTTATGAGCACAAATAAATTAAAACGATTAATGTGAAAACTTGGATTATGGTGTTTTATAAACAACAAATCGGTAAAATCACTAAAAACCCTATAATATTTACCTCAATATCGTGCAGTAAAAAACAATTTATGTTCAATTATGTTCGCGATAATGATAATAATCGGCCAATAACATCCGTACAAATACGTATGTGAATGTATTGAGTATCAGATATAATAATGATTTTATGACAATAATTTTCCAATTTGTTTTTCCCATTTTATGTGTTTCGAGACCATCATATTATTACAAATTCCATAAAATCAAAGTTATGTGCAATAGTGCAATGTGCACACAAATTCCAGGATCTGCGCATATACAGGGTGATTCGATTAGTAATAAAAACAAAAAATACAAAATATTCGCTCATGTAAATAACTTTTACACTGAAATATTGATTTGATTTTTTATTTTATTATTTTCTTTACAACACCTTGTATAACTAGATACAAGTTGCAATTTCGTTGATACTTGTTGGTAATTCCTGTGCATGCATGTGCATTGGCATTGCGACTTTATGTTTCTCGTCTCGTCCTTGTCAACAATGTGGAGTCCTTTCAAACTTTTCCTATTTTTATTCCTTTACATTTGGATGCAGTCGTTTGTCGTTTCTCTACATTTTCAATCGTTTCATATAACCCGATAACCGATGATATCTGGCAATGCGAACTATGGCAGAGGATCCTTCTGACTTTTCCACAAGCAATCGCACAAAATTCATCCACAAGAGTACTAAAACTCAAACCTCAAAGTCTTCCCGACAACTGCTTCCAGGAAATGCATTTTGTTCACCATACTCCCTCAAATCAAACATACTACACGTATGTGAATATACAATATGTCCAAAGAAAATCTAAACATTTTAAGTTTCGAAAATTTGATTATGATTTATATTTTTAGGTATTTATATGAATCAGCTTTTTTTACTTTTTTTGTTTCCCTTTGGAACATAGTGTATGAATCTTGATGTCCACAAATGATAGCTTAAAGTTATAGCTAGAGAAATAAACAATAGTTGGGATAATGGAGGACATAGATGGTTGCCACATGTTGGCGTAAGGCGTGTGTATTTTATGCGAAGAGGGAACAAATGTCCCCTGGCCTTGTGTGTGCGTGGTGTATGTGTGTGAGTGTGTTAGTTCCCTATAGTGGTGACTGTGAGTGTAAATTATATGCTGTTGTAGGAAGAGTGAGTTGCGAATTGCGACGGGAAATGGGGTTAAACATATTCTGCCATTAAATTATCCTGTCAAGTCGAATGCATGAATTTAATTTGATTTCTATTAATTTAGTTCAACAACAACTATAGTCAAGCATACTACGCGTCGAGTTTTGTTTTTCGCCGACGAGATTTATACTCACTTTCGATTCAAGAGAAAATTTACGAAATGTGAGGAATTTTTGGACAAAACGTCAAAATTTCAGGTTTTTAGGCAATGTTGTAGTTTTGAACCACAAAAATTTGTCGATTCCCATGAAAAACACATGACAAACTCCAAATTGTGGAGTTTCTCAGTTTTTTGAAAATAAAGAAACGAAAACTAAGCAATTCAATTTGGCAAAGTTGAAAATTAATGAGTCTCGTAAAAATTTCTCCGTTCTCTTCAGTCTTCACCACCGAGCGCACTAATTTTTCGTTTTTCTATACTGCAGTTTCACTAGCATGACTGGCAAGCAAGCAAGGAATAAACTTGAGTTACAAGGACTCAAGAAGTAATTTTTTAAGGGTTTTGCGGAAGTTTGTAGTGCGCGTTTCAACAACCCGACCGTCTGACGGACATTAAAAATTTTTACACGAGCACATTACCGTAATTTCCAAATTGCCTTTCTGCAGAATCGTCCTACAATGTTTGACCTTTATCTTTTATCCCTCCATAATACTCATACTAGTATGTGATCCATACTAAATGAAAATATGGAACTTTTCGACATCATTGGGGTTATAAGTTGAAGTAACGCATCGGCAGCGCCGACCATGTCCTGATGAAAGACGGGCCATAAGTAATAATGAGAAATTTTGCAAGGACAAAGAGACCCATGTAGGGGTAAAAGTAAAGTAATGTAAACTTTTTTCTGGACTTGGTTGAGTCCGGGTAGTAAAAAAGTAAAGAAAAGCAGTAGGAAATCAGAAAAACTTTACGTCCTCCCCTTTGAGTTATACTATGTCGAAAAGACGACATATTGCAGCTAGTTCTTGTTTTTTGTGGTTGTGTCGCGTTTGTATACATACATGGTGATGTACCTAAAAGTAAAACTCCAGCGAATGAAAGGCCAAAGAGCAAAGAGACGACGACGGAAGCGCCATAGGCAGGACCAGGACGAACGATGAGTTATTAAGAAATTATCGGGCTGGCCAAGTTTATATCTGGTTATTCGAGCGTTTCGCTTTTTTAAGTCTTCTTTTTAGTCGTCGAGTCTTTGAGCCGGATTAATTTTCCGCCTCTGGTAAATCTCCTCCGCGCTTCTTTTTCATCAATGCTTTTCTATAGCTTAGTCATACTGAGGGTTCAACTTCAAGAATATACATGCAACTAGTCAAAATTTCAAATATTTTATTGTTTATTTGGAAGCACCCTGTGGATAATACAGTTTAAAGAACGCCGCGCAAGGCTCACTATTTATAATTTTACGTTTTGCCTTTTTAACTTTTTTGAAACTTTTCGCATTAAATTATATTCAACATTTTGGAGCGATCCATCAAAGCGTGATCCGCAAAACGGCGCGTCGTTATTCACCCTTGAAGGAGAAGGGTTTATGTGCTTACGAGTATTAGGAATATAAAATAAAATCTTTAACGCTTTAATTTTCCAAGTCCTTGCATAGGATTTAAGGGAATTTTGAAAAAAGAAAAAGTTTTAACGCCCTGTATAGGAATTTATATAGAGTTTTATATGTTGGCTGAAAGTAGTTCCGAAAATGTTTTCAGTGTTTTCACAAGACATCGGATGCACGCGATTAATGTTGACGCACGAAGAACGCGCTGTTATAATCAAAACGCAATCGATCACTTTTTACTGACAGAATTTAACTTTTTTTAGAATTTTCGAAACGTTTAAGTTTAAGTTAACGCTGCATGAAGACAAAAATGAATAGAAAAATTCAATTTTTCCACATTTCAATAAAATTTAACATATTTGTAGTGTTTTCCACGTTTTGACAAGTGGCAAGCCGAAACAAAGTAACAAGTAACAATTCAAACATCCATTTCGTCCTGTTTCTCTTCGCTGATGTCCTGTGTTACTTGAAAATGAACACTACATAGAAATATATGAAATGGTGTAAGCATGCTGAGACATCGGCAGGTAACCTGTAACAGGACCAAAGGCAAGGCAAACAGCAAGGACCTGTTTTTTTATATTGTAAGGAATTTCACCCAGGGAGCACATAACAAAGCACTTCGTATTGTTGCAAACACACTTCAGACCACTTATCTTATCCTTCTGACCCTATCGCGCCCTCCCCTTTTGTCCATTGTTTATGCCCTTTTTTTCCCACCTCGGAGGCCGACCTTCCGAACGACAATACAAGTAAACACAACTGGTCATCGGATGCATGTTTGTGACTTTTTGGATTTTGCTTCACAAGCCAACTTAACAAATAGTTAAAAAACAAACATGGAAAACAAAGAATGCGTATACTGAGTGTTTCGACAAATTTCATAAATCATATTTATACATCTGGAAATTTTGGCATAGAAAAAAAACACTAAAATTTCGCGAATATATTTTTAAATTTTTCTGTTCTGAAGAAATTTCAAAGCATCAACTGCTTTACAATATTTCACATACACGTTTAGGACTCTCTTGGACTTTGTATTTTTATATTAGAGAAAAATAACGAAAATCATGCAAAAAGCAATACTTTAAAAAAGAAAGAAACATCGTTCCTGAATTCTTTTTGATGAAGAAAACAACACTGTGCACACACCAAAAAAAACGAATGAGAAAATAAATAGAAAACTAAGAAAAAACGTAAATAGGAAAACAAGAAAATAACAACAAACACAGCAGAACAGCACTAACAGGAAAAGCAAGCAATTGCTGAAATATAATTTGCTTGTTTTTCGTTTTTTCGCATTCTATCAGATTCCACAAATGAAAATTAAAGCGAATGAAAAATTAAATAAAAGAAATTCAAGTTGATTTATACGGTTCAGTTAAATTAAAATTATTAAATTTAAAAAGGATTCTTCTTTAAAATCATTAATTAAGAGAAAATCTGTTCGCTTTGATTTTCATTCAAGTATTTTTCTACAAAAAATATTCCCATGTTTGATAAGATAACAATTCTGAAATTTCAGTTCAATATTATTTAGAGGACAATATGTGTCGTAATATGGAAGATTTCGTAGCTGTAGATCTTGTGTTACGGCTATAGCCATAAAAGTTCACGCTCGAACGCTTCTCCTTCATGGAGAAAATAAGAAGAAGTAAAAACAAGCGGAAAGGAAAAAAGCTTAAAACAACCACTCTTGCTTTCTAGTTTCGGCTTTGACTACAGAACAATATTTTGGCATTGTTGTTGGTTTAAGGTTATTGATATGTTGGTTGTCCGTGACGGTGTGAGTAATTCGTGTATGAACAAAATAGACAAAAATGGGTTCATTTATGATTCACAGACAACCTACTAGATGTGATCACTTTAAGAGTGCAGTATAGACTTGTGTGATAAAATTTACGTAAATAGTACAACCGGGCTGACAGGGCACATGGGGCAATGCGGTTCCTATCTGTTCGCTCAACTAGTAGATAAAATTCAAACGTACCCTAACACTGCTAGTCAAAATACGTGTATTTTTTCAAATTTTGATTATGAAAACAACTACTTAAATAATGCATCAATTTGTAGCTTCAAATATAGATATATTCAAAATTATGGAAATTGAATATGCATATGTAGATGTAGAGAGTGTGTTGTTAGTACATTAACAGTTTTCTATTTCTATTCAAAACTATCACATTTCACTGATGGTTGAAACATGTTTTGTGTACGTTATTTGTCGATTATGGATTATGGATATTTTGTTGGAAATGAGTAAACAGTATCAGATTGAAAAAATAAAGACAAAACCATTAATTTTTAAAATCCAAAAATATAAAATTTAAGTTTTCTGATTGTTATCTAACATTATACATTTTTGGTTTCAGATTGTTGGTGTTTGAAAAATGTTAGTCTAACGATCATTCCACGAGTAGTGCAACGACACCAACATTCGATATTACAATGCGAATACGATTTGGAAAGCGCCCCACTCTACTCAGTGAAATGGTACCGCGGCAGGCACGAATTCTACAGATTCACGCCAACTGAACATCCGCATACAAAAATCTTCCCTTTGGCAGGCATTACTGTTAATGTAAGTACCGCATACTGGCATACACAAAGAAAACCAAATAGATATAAACAAATCTTGAAAACAAATAGCTATTTATTTTCTGCGCTTAATGTAAATTCATTCTAATCATAATTTAGCACAAGTTTCCAACGTTTAAACTCTAAATAACTTTTATTTGATGTTTTCCAATCTACACTAAAAAAAGTGTGAAGAATGAAAATGTGAATTGATACGTGCTCTTTTATTAATTCCGTCGTTTAGTCGCGACGGAACAAATGGTCCTTCGAACCGGATGTAACTTTCTAACTAAAATTCTAGTGTCCTATGACTAACTATACATTTAAGTGAACTGTTTAAATGTAAAATACTAAGCGAACAATAGTCAAAAGAATCTAGGGATAAACATAAAAGTAACTAAGGATAAGTACAAGAATAGAACTAGAAGTAAAGTCGGCTAGTGCCAACAAAAGGGTTAAAGTTATGAAATGTATTAGGTGTAGGTAAATAATATATATA
>JARJEB010006429.1:0-13904 GCA_030264535.1 Liometoxenus newtonarum
ATATATGTTACTGGGATGTGAACAATATCTACGAATGGGCAATGTGTCAGTATTTGCCGATTCGTAATTTTGATTGGTTCTCCGATATTAAAAACCTCGATATCGTGAGTATTTAGGAAAACAGCAAGATCTGTTACATACTAGACAAATACCCGGCGTGCAAGCACGATCAACACAATGATTTGCCATTCCTACCTGAGAGCATTGTTCCACAAAAATCACTACACAATAAACAAAACTATGTTGTGCATTATCGGAATCTACAACAGGCGATAGAGAACGGGCCTGTAGTAACTAAAATCAATCGCGTCTTGCAATTTGAATCGATAAAAACACCCAATGCCGTCAAGAAACACAAAACCAATTTGATAAATATCATTTCAAATTGATGAATAATACAATTTTCGTGAAGACGATGGAGACATTGTAAAACGTGTTGATGTTAAATTAGTCACCCACTGGGAAGATCGGTCAATTCTTCGTTCACGAACAAAATCTGCAAGTATCGAATAAATGCCGGTAGTGCCATAATAGAACTATTTCTAAGAAATAATAAAAGTAATTGTGTTGATCTTCAATGACCTATTTACTAAAAATATTGTCGAGAAACCGGTGGGTATAAAAATACACATGGAGCTGTTTGCATACTACGCAAAGTCAAGTGCATGTTCATTCACAAGGGTGAGCCGAATACAATAATGTGTATTGTTTCTATTGCGTTGTCGCAGATAAAACGCCAACAAATGCGCTAACGTTTTTCTTTTCCACTTTCCTGTGTTATAGAAGTCGGTCACTGCATTCACAGTAAATTAAGAAATAAATTCAAAAAGACTTTCGCGAGGCCTGACAGTTTAAGACATCATGTCAAATATTATCATTCTGCGACTCCCAAGAAAAAAAATGATTGAGTGTAAGATGTGTTCAGTTAAGTTTTCGCAGAGTATAAGTAGTATTAGCACAAATTTCACGCTTCGGAAGTACAATGTGTGCAAGTGTTTGTGTTGGCTGAGAGTGCTTAGTGTTCGACAGCCATATATGCGCAATCGCTGGTCCCTCTCTGAAGTCGCTGCAACCCTCAAAAATACGAATTGAATAATTGTTTGTTGATTGCAATAAAATTAATTTATTTGTTGTGATAACACAGAACGTCTTATCGGGCTCACTTCCCAGTCCAACAGTTTGGCAGAGTTGGGCGTATAACCTTTTTCAAATAATGAGTCTGATTATTTGAAAAAGATTATACACCTAACTAGTCAACCAAACTTTTCAAATTTGAACTTAAATGTGACTGTTTTTTAAACATTATAATTTTACAGATTTTATTAATTGGGTATTTACTCCCTCTTATCTGAAATATTCCTTTATAGATTTTGTCCTGGCACGCGCCTTTTGTGTACCTTTCTCGGTCAGATCACTCACTACCTGAACCGGCTTAGACCAGACGTTCTTTTATCCACGAATTAGTTTTTCCAAACAAGTTGAAAAAATGTGTACCTACAAAAACAACGACAACTTCACAATAGTGAAATATTCTTTACCCATAATCACAACATATCGGCTATTTGCAAAGAGTAGTATTGTTGAAGACGTCATGCTGTCCCTAGATGAAAATAAAAAGAAATTTATTGATCTGCTAACAAAAATCATTGACTACGTGGGAAGCGCATATATTTGGATGTAGTTGAGCGTCACATATTCCAAAACGCACCCCGATAATTACTGTTCATCACTTGAAGACGACATTGAAAGCGATTGTTTATCAACTGAACATTTAGCAGGCAACCAGGAGTTAGCAACCAACGTGACAAATTTAACCGATATGTGCAATCGCCAGTTTGAACAAGTTTACGACAAGAGTATGAAATTCGACAACGACAATACTTAGTGGTCATTACTTGCTATAATAAATTTAGATATAACTATTAAACAATATAATGTTATTTAAGTTTTTTTTTTTAAATAATCTATTTGAAACTACTTATGTGTTCTTTATTTTGAAAATATTGAATAAAAATTTTTTAAATTATTTTTTTAAATCATGTTTTTATTTGAATAAATTATTATTCGAATTTATTGCTCCTCTGTACGTTTAATTACAGGTTCTCTTAGGTTTCAATTCACACAACGAGGTGACACAATAAAATAAAAGGTACACTATTTATTTAAATTATGTTTTTTATTCGAATAAATATTATTCTAATTTATCGCATCCCTCTGTATTTTTTAATAACCATTGTCATAAGTTTCCATTCACACAACGAGGTGAACGCCGACAAAGGACCACACGTGCAAATGCTTCATGCACTTGTATTTGTATTAGGTTTGTCTTAACATAACGACGTGAGCGATCGACACACATTTTCTTTTGTTTCTTTCTCACAACATCATACAGGAGGAAGGTTGCATCTCGTCACACTCATGCTCCTCCCCATAAAGAGGGAGGGCTTCCTCCTCTCCATGTTAAAACTCCATAAAGAGGAGGCGTTGAAACCCGTTAATCTCAACTACTAACGTATTTTTTGTTTGGCCTGTATTCGGAAATTTTTGTTTTGACGTTTACGTTATCTGCCGTAGTTCCCTTCTTCACCGTCCGATTTTGTTCATTTATTCGACATGTGATCACAAGACGGATATCTATCAAAGTACCAAATTTCATTCAAATCCTTTGCTTGGTTTTCCCGGAATTTTGTTCACACATCACACACACACACACACACACACACACACACACACACACAACCACACACAGGCTAAAATACATTTTTCGGACTCAGGGAAGCGAGATTCGTGGAGATCCGTAGAAAACCGGACATCGGTTTTTTGGGGTGAATGAGATACTTTCCTATAACTACCTTCGTTGTATCGGAAAGTACAAATACGGTGCGAGACACCTCACAACTTTCTGATACTTAGTGTACCTATATGACGAAATTAGTTGCAGAAACAACAAAAGATGGAAGGGATTTGCCCTTTGGCACGATAGCCGCATGAAAATAGTTGCCATCATTGCAGGGACACGTACTAAAACAAAAGACAGTTTTAGTAGGAAACTATTAAAAATTCAAGTACTCTTTCATATCCTTCACATAAGGTTTCATTCGTCAATTTTCAGTGTCTATGAATATATAATTATAGTGTGTTAATAAGTCGTCATAGCACATTCGATTCTTGCCGTTCATTGTTTTGAGTTTGTCGCAAACTTCAAACTTTTCCTGCGTGAAAAAATGTTTAAGCTCTAGATGAATATATTTTTTGTTTTTGCTTATATGAAATTTTATGTTTTGACATTCTACTAAAGTGCTCTTCTTTATCAAGCGATTTTGCTCAATTTCGAACCAAGTCGTTCCATTATGGCACTGAACCCGCATACATATTTCATTTCGACAAGTTGCTCGGTTCGGCTGGAATTTTGTTCACAACGCCAAGCACACACATTTGACAATTTAGAAACTAATATCTGACAAACTATGAATCCTACGAGAAAAGGTTATTGGGCGTAAAATGTAGAGAAATATAGTCTCTTATGTCTCTATGCGAGCGTATGTTTTGTTTGCCAGTAGTGATATAAATTTCTATTTTGACATTCAGATAAATTATCCTAGAGCCCTTCTTTACCTACCGAATTTGCACCTGGTGGTCTCATCTCGGCACTGAATCCTTGTACCATGTTTCATTTCGGTCGGTTGGTCGGTTTGGCCGGAATTTTGTTCACAGGCATACACACGAATATACTCACCCAAGAACACACGCACGCACACATACACACAACCAACACACGGTGCACACACACACACGAACATTTTCGGACTCAGGGAAGCGAGATTCGTGGAGATCCGTCGAGAACCGGATATCAATTTTTTGGGGTGAATCCGATACTTTCCAACAACTACTGTACAACTTTCCGACCATGCACACTACTATGTGATAGAACTCGGAAAGTGGAAATGACATTGATTACGATTTGATATCACTATATTTCTGGCCAATTTCCACTTTCCGATTAAAATTTCGTTTATTATCGACGTTCTACGAAATCGTAGTGTGCATGGTTGGAAAGTTGTACGGTGTGAATTTAACGCACTGATTTATTTCCAAAAGCTGCTTTTGGTTATCAAAACAGAGTTGGTGTGGGATTTTTGATAGGTACTCATCGGTGTTTTGGCTTTTGCTGCGCATGTCGCACTGGAATAAAATAAATTATTAAATAAATTCGTTCTGCTAGTTTCACTCCGTGAGTTCCCATGAGTACCTTTCAAAGAGTTAAGGCCCGTTCAAAATAGGAAAAGTAACACTCGAGAAATTACGAGCAGAAATGGGTTTAGACGCATGCGTTCACAGCGGAGAGTTCCACAAGTTAGAAAGAACTGTCAACGCGCAAAAGCTCGGAACTTTGAACTTTTCCACGAGGCACGCAGTGCAACAGCCAATAAAATGCTTGGAAATGGAGAATTGTGTACTGCATGGTGTTATGTTTGTACTTTGTTGTCAACGTCAGCACAACGCAACTGTTTGTTTTGTCATTTGTTTTTCAGATCTATAGGTCACTTTTATTTATACCGAGATTACAATAAATAAACAAAATCACTCTCTTAATATCCGTTTATAGATAACCGTCATGATTAGATCTGCGTAATCTACACAAGCGCAAATAGACTTCTTGCGTTCAATGTGAATCACACGAGAATTTGTACGTGTACTTCTCACTTTAGCCTTATATTTCTCGCGTGTTACTTTTCCTATTCTGAACGGACCAGTTTTTAGAGTAAATTCTATTCACTCCGCTCTTTAATACTGGAACGATAAAAAGAGTGCTCCATTCACTCTTTTTGGAATAGCCGAACGACTAAAGAGCGTTTAGAGTGAAAGAAGTCAATAGTTGAATAGACGAACATAGCTATAACTGAGCTGTTTGCGTCAGTTAAATGGTTAAATCCGTAACATCAGAATTGTTTTGGGAGACACACAAACCTAGATATAGACCAACTTATTCAAAATAGCAACGTTTCATGAGATAGATTTTCTGGAAACAAAAATCTCTCAAAAAATCTCACCATGGACGATGGATCTTTAAGTACCTACTTATGATTAAAAAGAAAGCGGTCTGCGTTTTATTTTCTTTATTAATATTTAAAAATAAACATACAATTTAAATATATAATCTAACTTGCAAACTCAATAGTTCGATTGAAAATATGCTTCTTTGCACTTGGGAAAAATGTCAGTAAGCGAATAAACTCATGCCTATTAATAGTAACTAAAGTTGTTAATATTGACGCTCTATACGCGTAATATTGTCCACAACGAGGATAGAGTATTTGATTTAATCCAAAACTTTCACCAGCTATCAGCAAATGTTCGCATACCTCAGTATATAATGTATCCTTGGTCAATGCTTGTACTACTCCTTCTTGTATAAAATACATGGTTTCATCTATGTCCCCTTTATTGCAAATATGATTGCCCTCAAAATATGTTAATGTACGCATTGTAGCTGATAACTGTCTTAAAAAATCAATATGGCAATCCTTAAATAGGTAATGATTGCGCAAATGAAATCCAAACATCGAATTTAAAACAGCTTCACGAAGATAGAATGGGGCATGTTCCAATAGGAATGGAAATTGAACTCCGTTTCGAATGCGTAGTAGAATGTTAGTATACAGTTGAATTTTTTCTATCAGTGGATTGGAAGCGTCGCAAATCAACATAAGTAGTTTCAAATTATGGCAAACATTTAAGTACTTCGATTTCACTTTAGTAGCAATTTGCAATGTCCCTGCAAAACAGCTGACAAAGAATACTAAAAAACAGGCATCCAAATAAATTATCACGGAAAGGACCCAAGGTGCCCAATTGTCATAATAGTCAGTATATGGTACCGGCGCTTTTGTGAAAATAAACAGGATCGTGTCGAAGTAATCAAGAGCGCGCAATATTCGTTGCCAGTTGCTTGCATTGACAGGTTCCAAGACGGTTTCCGCCCAATAATAGGCAATAAATTTAACTTCGATATAAATATATGCATACATTAGTATATATGCTGTTCTCATCAGAAGAACGTTTATATTTAGCTTTTTTGTTTTCCGGGACATATGTCGGAAGAGATAGAAACATCTTAGAAATCGGTTTAACCGAAAGAAAAGAAATAATTTATTTCTCAAATTGTCTGTAGTAACTGCAAACGTTAAACAATCCAGCGGTAATATGCAAATTAAATCAAAATAGAATCCACTTTTCTGACGAAGATAGCGTCGAGCAATTTTTTTACGATTGTATTCAAGCATTCCAAACTCATCTTCATAAGCAACGTGAAACTTAAAATACATTCTCAAAATCCAGAATAAATCTCTTACATAAGCAATCATCCAAAATGGCATATCGGAAACGATTACTCGCAACATTAATTCATACATAGTACCAAGGAAAAATTCGATCACAAATAAAGCAATCTCCATGCGCTTCAAATGTATTGATGGTTTCATAATCTTGGTTCTCATTTTTCGTACAAACAAGAATTTTGATGGCACTGTATTACCTCGTGAAATTCGATTTGGCATTTCTTTCTGTTCTGAGAGAGTGTAGCTCTTGATAAAATCGAATTGCATATTTGCCATATTCATAAATCTAGTACGGAATTTCGGGTGCTGTAAAAGCAGTTCATAGAACTCCTGACTAGAAAAGGCCAAAGTTTCAACGTGACCATTGGCAACCATTGTTAATGTCTGCCGACATTCTTTACAGTCGTCTAAGCATCCAAATAGGCTACCAACGGAAAGCGTTAGCAGTCGATTCGTATCTGGTCCCACCACTTCCACACTTCCCTTCAGAAGAAAAAATATAGTTCCGTGAATATCATCGACTTTATATATAATGCCAGTCTTTCTAAACGTTTCTTGTTTTACAATCATAAGCAAACTCTTTAGAAAATTATCTTCGGCATAATTAAACACGCTTATGCTTTTACGCAGATATTTGCCGTATATATTAAATAACACATCTTTTTTCACCGACGTCGGAAAATTACCAATTACCTTGGCTATATTTTTACCCTGACGTTTTTCCCATATGTATTCAAAATGTTGTATCACTTCATGTTTGATATTTTTGTCAATATCGCAATAACTAAGAAATCTCACTAAATCCTTCATTGCTTCTTGGTATGTAGTCAGATCAGCATTTCGAAACATATAGTAAGAGACGGCTCTACCAAGAATGATCACAACTGTAAGATTTCCAACTATTCCCCAAATCGACAAAATTAAGCGTTCCCAAAAATTTGTTATAATATATCTTCTAAAACCAATGCCAAAAAATACACTTAACAAAAGCAAATACGTTTCGCTATACACTTGATACATTTCCACTTTATTAATCGACAGTTTTGTCCAGGAATCGTCATAACACTCTGTAAAATAATTTCCATCTAATAGTACAGTGGTGCACATTTTTTCAACATAACAGGAGGCGAGATTTTCGGTGAATAATAAGAAAATAATTAAATGTGCTATGTAAAAATAATGGTGAACTTTCTTAATGCGTGTGGTACTATAGTAAGCAAGTCCAAGAATTCGATAGGATTGTAGATATCTATTAAATCTTGCAATTACAATATCATCTTCTTCAACAAATAAATCAAATGGAAACACACTAATTAAATCGATAATAAATGCATGCGAAAAATAGTGCAGCGAGACTTTTAAGAATTTCGTAATTTCCAATCCATTGTTGTCAAAATAGGTAATGAACATGCGTATGATTATATCTGCCATTGAAAATGAATCCAGGAATGATAGAATTCCCCGTCTTATTAGCTTATCACCTATAGGCAAGAGTGCCCTGGAAGCCAAACTCAATACCCAAGCGATGGTTTTGGTAATTTCCCAATATAACAATAATCTACTCGTCGTCGGAATCGTTTTTAATATTTGGTAGCGTCGGAGAAAAAACTTTTCATTTAGTGCCACACGATCTGCTTTATGCCTCCTTCTTCGGATCTTCATGACATCTTTATAAGTTTCCAATGGATTTTTGTCAAAGTTCTTCACATTGCGACTTAATAAATGCTCGCACTTCTCGAATTCACCTAACGCACTATTAATAATCCTTGCTTGATTTCCGAACTGGCTAAAGAATCTGTGTAGGTCGTGTTTTGTAAATTTCATCAATATGCAATCTGAATGTGTTACAACAGTGTGAAATATTGGTACATCCAATAGGACTTCAACTAAGCCCAAATTTTCATTAATCGTAACATCACGATTTACGCTACCGTACCACATTGTACAGAATCCTTCCGAAATTACATAGCATTCGTCAATCGCCTGACCACAATAGAAAACAACAAGGCCAGCAGGAATTATTACCATTTTAACAGTTGCACTTAAAAAACTTAAATGATTCTTAGGTATCCCTTCAAAGAACTTATTTTTACCTAACAATCGTGTCAAATGAGTATTTCTAAATAACACCCCGAGCTCGATTGGGAGTTCCATTTTGTTGAAATGTGTAAAAATGTCAGAATCTTTAAAATAAAATAAAGTATTCATATATTCTGAAATTCCAATCTTGTAGGACTTTGATACCTCGAACCATTCTAATGCTTCAGCTATACCCAAAAAATGTTCTTGTTCTTTCAGTAAAGAAAAATTTTGTACTGCACTTGTTGATATTACATTAACAACGAATAAGGTTTTAAGTAAATAGGCACATACTGCAACTGTTGTATATCCAAAATAAACGAAGGCACTATCATGGATGGGCATCTCTCCCAATATAACACCTGACACCAGCGCATTGCTTAGCGGCAGAGTTGCAAGAAGTTTTCCAATATAATCATTAACAAGCATGCTGCTCAACATTTCCTTGAAATCTTTGGTGCACACATCTTGGAAACAATTCAAAATATAGGTAATCATTGTCGCATAGTAATAAAGAAATAGGAAATGCATGATATACTTGATATAATTAAAAGCAGTTAGCCGGCCTGTACTCCATACATTCAAATTATCAAAGAAGCATATAATCTTATAATATTTTAATAGTCGATTAGATTGCAATAGTAAAAACGTAACATTTGCCGTATTGCCTGATAAAAATAATATAAAATATTCCAAAGGTAAGGCAGCAAAACAATCAATAAAAAATGCACTTTGTCGAATTCGATAAACCAGAATCGTTTTGAATGTCAGGTACGTTGCACCACGTGTTTTAACAGCAGTGAAAATTTGCAAATATATGTCAATCCAAAATATAAAAGTAATGCAAATAGTGAACATTGCTTGAATGTTTCTATTTGTGTTATCAGGATAACACAAATTGAATGGGTAAATAATAATAAATAGTAATGTTAGTATTAATACTACTAAATTCCAAACCATCAACATCGGCGATTGAGGCTGCAGAATGAAGTGATAAGTGGCTTTTAAGAATACCGAATCCTTAACAAGTTCGATCTCCTCAGATACGACTAGTTTATCCAAATATGGGACGTAAAATATTAAATTATCAATGTAATATTGTAGCCCTCTGATTTTGCTATCCAAGCTTGTTCCCTCGTTCTCGCGATCATGAAGGAAGCAGCGCTGAAATTGCTTAATCCAGGACATTACTAATAAGTCACTTTTTATGAGATGTGGATCCATTCTTTCATGTACGATGCCACGTAACTTTTTGGCTTCTTCAAATCTGTCCATTATTGTTTTTATCAACACTCGATATTCCGATGGGTAATATTCAGTCATTTTATTCAAGCCGGATTGATCAATGATAACTAATTCGCAGTAGGTCTGGCAAATGATAGTGCAATTAAGTGGATAAGGAACAAATAAAGTTGTTTCACCCAAGCTTGTGCCTCCGCTCAAATTAAGAACGGGTGTTTCCCCATCTTCGTGTGATAATATCTGCAAAACTCCGTGACTGATATAAATCATTTTGTTAAACTTATCTCCTTTTCTCGCCAGTACTTCGCCTGGTACAGCAAATTCAAATCGAACCAGAGTACTTAA
Source organism: Liometoxenus newtonarum (assembly GCA_030264535.1). Classification (NCBI taxonomy): domain Eukaryota; kingdom Metazoa; phylum Arthropoda; class Insecta; order Coleoptera; family Staphylinidae; genus Liometoxenus; species Liometoxenus newtonarum. The sequence continues at coordinate 10,005 of JARJEB010006429.1, forward strand.
AAATCTAACTATATTGAGCTCTAGACTACGAAAAATGTGCGAATGACGAAAAGAATCGTATGCTATATCCATAATTATACTCTTTGTTAGACTCGGCGGTAATATTTTATTTAAAACTGTTGGTGCTGATATACCGTTACGTTGGTGCAGGTAGTGATAGTAGTAATCCTTTAAGGTAAAGTAAATTTGATCATCTTCAAAAGTCCAACTCATTTTATACCTTGTCTTCATGCCTTTATAGAGCTTCATAGTCCTCTGGTACTCATCAATAAAACCATACCTTGGTTTTATGTGATCAATACTCCGGCATGACAATGCTGCTACAATGAACGTAGCAGCAACACAATAAATGATCGACAAGCAACTATAAACATGATACATGTATTCTACTTTCTGTGAAATTACATCAGCACCACTTGTCATCAACAATTGTGATGTTGTCGAATATGTCTTCATAAAGGCGCCATAATCTTGCGATGTACAATTACCCATAAACAGTTTACAGTAAAATATATAGTGAATCGAAGCTGGAATAATCATGGCCAACAGCATTAAAGAGGTACTCCAACAAATAGATGTCATAATTGAGAGTTCTTGAAACATTTTCCGCAATTGACCAAGAGTGGTTGCAACTCGATAGAGTCGTAACATTACCCGTAATCGTAATATTGATTTAATCAATGGATTATAAACAACAGCAGCGTATAATAAGTCGTATGGAATCACAGAGAGGATGTCCACTACTATGAATTCGATAGGTACAGGTTCGTTATAAAGTTTCTTATTTGGCCACTTTGTTACAGCATACAAAATTCGAAACACTATGTCCACCACATACATAAAGTCAAACAGATACCAAAGCACTGAAATTTAATAAATAAATTACAAATTTACATCCACATTGTATTACATAACCATCATTCAAAATGCAAGTGTTTTTTGCTAACCGATAAAATGCAGCATGAAGCAGGCCTTTTTGATTTCGCCAAATTCATTTTAATTTCTATCTATTTCAGTAATCTCAATTGTCAATAAGCATAATAATAGCATCCTGTTGTATTATAGTTGGCCTATAATATCTTAAACCGAACTTGGCATGAAATACTTACTTATAGAACCTTAGCATGGAACCATTCATGGAACGAAATAATATTACTATAGTCAGTAATACACAGCTAAAAAATTTCTATGGCGGTAATTTTAAAAGTAGGTATTGGTTCTTTCCTCCATCTTTTCAAATAAGAAACCAAGAAGAAATAAATTTTACAGATTTAATAAATGGATTCATACATATTATTCAGTTCATAATGTATATTTGGGCCACTTGCAAAACGGATTAGCAAAAACTATAAGTGTTAACAAAGCGGCAAAAGTATGCAAAAAGAGTGTTTGGAATATTGTTGCAGAAATGAAAGCAAGCGCAATATTATCTTCACCTCATCAGAAGAGAAAACATCGAAATAATAAATTTCCCGCCCTTCATTCCTAAACTGCTTAATCTTTGAAAGATACCACCTTCGCCAAATTACTATATCCGGAGTTTTTATCAGCACTGGATTCTTCGGTAGTTTCTTATAACAAAACCCCAATTTCTTGAGTGTCGTTTGAAGGGTTGACCTGGCATAAGCCACTATAAAGTGGGAACATCATATCATTAATTTCGACAGTCTGAAAATGATACTATATACTTGGGTCACTAAATTTTACAATAAGAAATGCATGAACTTTTAAAATAGAATCCAAAGTTGGAATTTCATTTCGCAAGAAGACTTGATGAACGATGGAACGTTATTTCTTCTTCTGCCGTTCGTTTAACTTGTCAAACATGCCTTTCCGTTGTCGCTTCTTAGGAGGTGAAGATAATGTTCTGCTTGCTTTCATTTCTGCAACAATATTCCAAACACTCCTTTCGGATACACCGGTTTCTTTTGCCGCTTCGGTAAATATAGTTTTGCTAATCTATTTTGCAAGTGACCCAAATATAGGTACATTATGAACTACTCTTTTTGCAGTGGAGCGTAGCAGCTTCCCACGTTTATTTTTTTGCAAAGCTTGCATTTTAAATTATTTTAAAATTTGCCAAATTAATTAATATTGTCACTTTTCACTTTCAAACATTGGGTTGCATAGTTAAGGATATTCAAATATTTCATGCGTGTGAAACGATCGTCGGAATGGGCTAATCAGAACGCGAGTTGTGATTTTAGTTCCAATTTTACTACTGAATTGGACAGTCTTATATTACGTCACGAACGTCAAAATATTGATCGTGGAGGAACAACATTGGGCTGGCGTTGCTGAGATCTGCTGTGCGCACATATGCCATTATGGCAAATGCGTCGCATAACCAATAATGTGGTTTAGCCAGCCTTAGACTCATTTTTTCATCCACAAGGGTCACTGTTTTAGAATGACCAATTCTTAAAAATATAGAACATAATTTTGTTGGACATTTTGAATGACGTTTATGTATATCGGAAAATTTGGGGCTATATCTTACTTTATGCTACCCAAACCAATCTTACAAACAATGATTTGGTCGTTTAAATATAGAAGCTAAAATAATAAGGAAATATGCAATACGTGAGTTTGGTTATACCTCATGTTTGATTATTTTGTGTCCACTTTGAGGTTAATTTGAGGTGTAATCGTGGTACTGCGACTGGTCAATTAGTCCCCTTTGGTTTGGTTAGACTCCTTGGCATAGATTCTCCTTGTGGTCAAGCTTAGGTTGTAGAAACAAACCAAAACATGCTTGGTTTAGTTCGGTTTGGTTTTGCAAGCATATGCATTTTAACTTCAAACTGGACACAAAATAATCAAACTTTGAAGAGCTATTGCTCAGGAAATATTATGCATACCGCGCTAATTATCTTATCATTTTAGGTTCACTTTATCTATATTTACACGAAAAAATCATTGTTTGCAAAATTGGTTGGGGTGGCATAAAATAAATTTTTTCCACTTTGGGATAGTTTATAAACGAATAATGCATTCTTACTGTCTATGTAGCCACTCAGTACTCCTGGTTCCATATCTGGCGTTATAATTAAGTGCATCATTTCAATCCAAGCTATCGCAGAAGCTAGAAGGGCGGTTATAGCAACCATTACGATATACCCGCTCAAATACTGATAAGGTAAAGCAGATTTCCAACCTGTTTCTTCAGCGAACCGTTCTAGAAAATCGTCATCAATATCGCCCTCGATAAAGGATTCTGCTTTTAATGCGTTAGTTTTATTCAAATGTGTTGACGCCATATTCATTCAAAATTGACATTTATTTCTAAATACCTTTTTGTTTTACATTTCAATGGGCAGCTGATGAAATTATTCATTAATTTCTAGTGAAACTTCACAAATCTATACCATGTACACTAGTGTGTAAACTAAACGAAGGTTTCAACAAATGAGTATACATGTCGTACATTGTAGATTAGGTGAATTTCTAATAATCAGTTTCATGGCCTCCGTGGTGCAAAAGGCAGCGTACGACCATTAACCGTAAGTGGTAGTCCGAGGTCGTGTGATATCTTTTTAAATTTTTATTTTATTTCCTAGGAATACACCGAAGGTAGGCAGGTAGAGTAACTTTCGCAAGTCTCCTCAAATATCTTGTCGATTAATTAAGTGTTCACAAGTCGTTCGTAAATGCCAGGTAATGCTTTGGTTTGGTACCTATGGTACAAGTAACGCACGCTCGTGGTCCGTGCGGTTACGATTATTTATTTATTAAAAACAATTAAGAATTGTTTAATGCAAATTAAGTTTATTTAATTCTTGAACAATAAATTTGTACGATTAATGCACTCCTATTATATTGACCAATCACAATACTCGATTTTGAAGTTGACGTCCAATCAACTGACGATTATAGTGATAAAAACGCTAGTAGATATAT
>JARJEB010006432.1:0-16304 GCA_030264535.1 Liometoxenus newtonarum
TTTTTTATTTTTACCTTTTTGCAGTAGGTATGTATGTGTGTTTTGACATCCTAGTACAGTGCCCTTCTTTACCGACCGATTGTGCTCAGTTGATCACCAGGTCGGAAGACGGCGGCTCCGAAGCCGCGTACCAAGTTTGGTTTGGCCGGAATCGTGGTGACAGACATACTTCCACACACACACACACACACACACACACACGGACATCAAGCCAAAAACCACTTTTTCGGAGTCAGGGGAGCGAGATTCGTGGAGATCCGTCGAAATCCCTACTTCGAGTTTTCGGGGTGAATCCAATACTTTCCTATACTATACCTTCGGTATAGTATCAGAAAGTAAAAATGGAAAGAGCTCATTAATTAGTTTAAAAGGAATAATTGCAATTCTTAACCGATATATCATTTTTATTAAAAATAGCCGACGATTAATTACCAAGTTAATTAATGGGAATACGAACAAATATATTTGTCACTTGTTAAGCATAGTACTTATTTACCTAGATATTAATTAACAAACTACTAGGTATACTTTTGTGCTCAAATGATTGAAGATGATGTTTTAAACAAACATAAATGCTTTTCGCGAAAAAAGCCAGGTAACCAGACAGTGCAAATTTTGAATGTGATGTAAATTTTCGATATAGGAAAATTTGTTAATTTATTCGCTTTATTTAGATCTCTAAATTTCTCTTTTAAAAAAGAATATTTTCTATACTCAATGTTTACCCTCGTATTTAGCTAAAAACTGCCACATTGTTGCCAAATCTATGATTAAATTTAAATTAATTACTACTCTTTGTCTTTATGTTTATTCGCATCATCATCGTCACTTGATCCGGAACTACTGCTACTACTCGTTTGGACATTCTGCTTATGTTTCGGTGGTATCGTGTAACTAAACGGCTTATTAAGTTTATCATACGAGTCTTTAGCGCGTAACACAGCCGTCCTATTGATAAATTCGATCGAAACTGATTGCAACGCAGTTTCAAAAGCTTTGACGACTTCCTCGTGTTTTCCTTTGTTGACTAATACATCTATGAAACAACTATATGCGTTACCAAGTGCACCATCGGTTACTTTCGAAGTCTTGAGGTGCGTTATAAGTTTTTCGGTGAGGACTTCATCATTAACTTCGCGAGCATGCTGTACGACTCTCTGGAACATGATACGTGGAGCACCTTCGAGATATTGCTTCCACACTGCATCGGCTTTTTCAGGCTGATCATGGATAAAATAGTGTGACCACAGAACATTTATTGGTGCAATGATCCCTTTCTGCGCGTATTTGATGGAAATTTGTTCGTCTGAAATGAAAAAGAGTAAACAATAACTGCAAGATGAATCAAATTTATCTAAGTTACTTACATTTATCTAATAATTCTGGATGTCGTTCAATAATTCCCACCGCCCCGCCCCTTGGAAACTTCTCACCAATGACTTCCAAATCTTGAGCTTCCGCATTATCCAATTCTTTCTCCAAAGTACTGAGATATTCCTCAGCTTTGCCAGCAATTAGATTTGCATGACAGATCCTATTATCAAAGGAAACAACTTTTTTGAGTTCAGAATCAAGTTTCGTGCCAATGAGCTCGATCGATTGGACATCTCCGGAATTCGCTAATTTGTTAAGTAAAAACCTGAACACCCGAGTAATAGGCACAAGTCCTTGTTCTAAACCTTCAATTGCTATCTTGTTAGCTTCCGATTGACGATCTTGTTGTACAAGTTTCTCAATCAATAAAGATATATCCGTCACCGTAAATTGTTCCTGGGAGTTGCGTTTGATTTCAAGTGCTTTATCGACATCACCGTTCTTCAGTACGTTTCGGAAAATTGTGATTTCCTTTTTTGGTTGTGTAATTGATTGTTGTTGTTGTGGTTCTATACGTGGTTGTTGTGTGGTTGGTTGAGGATCGTCTTGGGGCATAACAAATTTAGGTTGCATGTTGTTCGCTTTAAGGAAATTGCCAAGTTCACGTAGAAATTGTTCAGATGGAGTCAAATCTTCTTCCTGCATTTGGGTCCAAAGTGCTTCTGCTTTTGCCACATCGTTTTGCTTAGTGTAGCTTAACAATAGTTGGTAGTAGATATCATTGCGATCGATGTGATTCAAATCTTTTGTTGCTTCACGAAGACCTTCCAATGGTTGAATCATACCTATCGTAAAAAAAACAAAAAGTTAGTTAACAGCTTATGCAAATTAAGTTTGAAATTCAGTAAATAATTTCCAGATCACCCGACAAAATTGATTCAAACGACAATTGCATAATGGTTGACAACCACTTACAACGTCGAAATTCTCATTTTCCTTTTACCGAAAAAGTACTATAAACCGCTCAAAATCTGCTAATGCATTTCAATAAGTTGACAACTAGAAAACTTAACTGAATTTCAAAGTTAAAAGCAAGAATTAATAAAAAAAAAATTAAAACCTTCTACGCGATAGCGTTGACAAGCAACATTAATCCGTTGTGGTCGACTTTGTAGGCCAGGAGTTTCCAAAATCTTGCGTGCCTGTCGAATACGTCCACATTCAACGAATGCAAACACCAAATCATACAAACTATTAATCTCTCCATGCACCGATGTACTTAAATCAGTTAATTTCTGCAACCTTTCCGCATCCTCAGCTTGAATCAATTGACATGCCAACTCGTTCTTCCATGGCGTCGTTCTAAATTGATTACAGCACCATTCAAACCTTTCCAACGCTTTGTTAATATCTTTTTTGACTAAATGCACCTTAATCAAAGGACCCAGGTTAATATTATTGATTTCCAAATAGTTGTTCAACAACAATGTGTCAAACAGAACTTGCAAATTATCAGCATTTCCCTGTTCCGCTAGATAATTCAATAGTCTCCAGCAAATAGAATTGAATGTGAAGGAACGTTCATCTCTAGATTCACGTGGTCGGTTCAAAAATTCAAGAGCATCGTTTAATTTCCCATTTTTAACCATAACAGAAGCAACTCGAACCACTTTGGAATCGTCCAATGCATAATCCGGTTCTAATTCTTCAATCATTTTCAAGTACTTCATAGTTTTATCGTAATCTTCGTGATAGGCGGACACATCCAATAATTGTGCATACACGCCGATGGTGGATTTGAAATCAGGATTGGTTTCCAATTCTTTTAGCAAAGTTTCCATTTTGTCGAGTTCCTTGGCTCGGTAGTAAAGGGAGAGAAGTTGGCGTTTCAATCCTTTGGTATCTTGGTTTTTTGCATCCAAGTTTCGTGTCAGTCGTTCTAATTGGGCAATGTTCATTTGACTGGAGGGGACGTAAGCTGGAGGTTTTCGTTCAATTGGTGAGGGGATTAATTCACCTGATGATAGACGCGAGAGCAATGACGAGATTTCCGGGGTCATTTTTTCACCAATTTTTTCTTCTAGACGCTCTGCTGTTGAGGTACTGATGCTCAAACCTTGTGCTACTAATGCTTCCAAAACTGATTGTGCGACCTATAAGAAAATATTTGGAAATGTGTTAAAATAATCACGAATAATACACCTTAGGCTAAGGGTCCACTATAGAGTTTTTTCGGTAGAGAGAAAATTCTCGCGTAGAGAAGTGTATACACCCTACAGAGCTCTACACTAGCGCTCTATACACTCTCTACGCGAGAGTACTCTCGCCTGAAAAACTCTAAAGTGGACATACAACTTTATAGTGATGAAAACGAATGAATTAGGAACTTCGGTAGTTCGCAAGTTAACACCAAATTTGAATGAAATATAGCCTATTTCTCTATTTCGCGCGGCTCAACTGATAAGACACATTTCATCCTTCAATAACAAGTAAAATAGTTCCAGGAAAGTTAGAACTTAGTCGGAAAGTTGTGTGCTGTGAACCTGTACAGATTTAATTTTTTTTAAATCCCGCAATTGTCAAGAATCCTAACGCTTACCGGAAAACTTCAAATTGTTTCGTTTTCTGTAATCAGGAATAATAAAAATATACATACTTCATTAAATTGCCGTCCGAATGAAGCCAATTCCAAAACAAACTTCCCAACGACTTCTGTCTTATCAATCAATGCACGCTCGTCGTTCTCAACGTCGGCTTTTTTATCCATATTCTCGTAAATATGTCTCACAATTGTAATATAATTTTCGATATCGTTAGTTTTAAAGAAAGCTTGAGTCAAAGGCCTCCGTATCAAGTCCGGGCTGTAATAAGCTTGAACAGTTTGCAATATAATTGCAGCTTCAGTCAAGTCGTTCTTTTGAATCAACGAATGTGCCAAGCTGCAAGCAGCTGAGCCGATGGAAATGTTCGCTTGTCGTAACTTGGAAATAATATCGCTGCTTTTGCCCTTGAGATGAGGCAAAACATACTCCCTGATGGTTTCATTATTAGGATGCACGTTGAATTCGCTCATTTGAATTAAAACATCAATAATGCCTTGACCAGTCGGGTCATTTGCTTTGGATAAAATCAACGGCCAGAAGTAATGATTACGAATAGGTAGGCCTTGCTGTTTCAGTTCACGTAAGAATTTATATGCCATTTCTTCATTTCCTAGTTCAAGACTACGCTCTGTTACAAAGCTAATTGAATTGACAAATAACTCTTCGCTCTCGAGTCGTTTGCAAACTTCCAGGATCTTCTCAACTGACCTGTTTGCCTTTACCATTTGTTTTAAGAAGAAAGTGCCTAACGATTGTTGTGTACCGTCAGGTCTTGCATTGCGGTGCATTGTCAACATGATTGTGTATGCAATATCATCGAGACCTTTGTTAATTAGGCGCAAAATAACATTTATAGCTTCTTGATTGTACCCGAAATGCTTTCTAACTTTGTTTAAAAGTTCCGGAACGTGCACTTCATGTCCATTCGCAGCCAAGGAATACGCAACTTCCAAGAAGTCCTTGTCTAATAGATAAATTTCCTTCTTTTCGCATTCATCGATGAGCATATTAATTGCTTCCATGTTTCCGGTTTTAGCATAACCGGACATTAATGTTGTGTAAGTATCAGCTGAAGGATCCAAACCGGCTTGTAACATTACAGCTAAAATACCATGTGCTGAATCCATATCACCACTTTGTGAATGTCCTGTGATCAATGCATTGAAGACATTCTCATTGACCGGAAGCTGTTTTTCTCGCATAAATTCCAAAATGTGTGTAGCACCTTCAATATCACCTGTCTGACAATACTTAGCGATTAATCTTTGGTAAGTAACTCTATTCGGTTCAATGCCTTTAGCTTCGACTTCAGCCAGAAAGTCTGTAGGTGAAAATTCGTGTTCGTTTTCCAAATAGACACGAAGTAAGGCATTGTAATGTGAAATGTCCATTGGGACGTTAAGTTTCTTCAAAGTGTTCCATATTTCTTGAACAAGCTTCGTACGCGTTTCTGGTAGTTCTTCCGGAACGAGATTGCCACAACATCGGATGACGAGTAGACTTTGAGAGCTGGTAGGTGAACGTGCATGTCTGATCTCATCAAGAACATCTTCAATATCTCGCCGTGATATTCGTCCCGTGCGTCGTACGTCTTGATCGAGTCGGCGTATGCAAGTATCGAGATTCTGATCGTGCTGTGCACCTACTTGCGTTGCAAACGATCTGAAATCCGCCAATAAGCTTATTTGTAATGCAAGAAGTATTGCATAATATTTACATAGAAACTTCTGCGCCAACACCGGCGGTTAGGTTAGGTTAGGTAATGAAAATTGATGAAATTACCTGGGAATTGCTCCGCAAAAGCATTGTGTGCTGTTTACTATGCTGCCGTCGAATTCTCTTGGTGTATTTACGACAATGTTACGCGCGAATCCGGCGATATAGCGCACAAATTTCGAGGAGCGTAGTATCGACGCCATGCTCTCACGTTTTTGCTTATTTTTGATAAAATGTCAGATTCAGGGATTCAGCAGATAGCGCTTAATTATAATGCGCATGCGTCAATTTACAAAACATCCAAAGCTGCTTTCGATTTGAACAGTTCAGCTCTACTCAAATACTGTTCCATAAGGAACAGCTCCGGAACTGTTCCCAATCATCTGAAGTTTTCCAATTTTATCGATGACAACGTCAGGGTCAAGTTTCAAGGTATTCTTTCGCAGAATAAAATAATATTTATACTATGGAAATATAATAGATTAGTTACGTTCCTTTTATACAATATGTGATAGCGGTAAAGGGTAATGATAACTAGATCTTGTTCAGTTTCTCATCATAGGTCTCGTCCTATTTTTCGTTCAAGATTTTATTCAAGTACGAATGTGTGCTTTTACTACATGGCTAACAACTACAGATAAAAGCATTAGAAAGCAAAGCGCGGTGGGCGGCTTGGTTTTGTTTCCATTAGTTACGTTTAAGTTTTAACCTAATGAATTCAATTTTTTGGTTGACTTTGCATTCAATCCCTGGCGGCAAATTTAAAAATCGGTACGGGTTCGCACCGCACAACTTTCTGGCCATATCCAATACGATTTCGTATTAGGTTTTTATATCACTAAAATTCTGTACAATTTCCACTTTCCGCTCAAAATTACTGTTACGATCGACGAGTTCTACGAAATCGTATTGGATATGGCCACAAAGTTGTGCGGTGCGAACCCGTACCGATTTTTTTGCTATTCTTTTTGTTGCCCCATACCTTTGATATCGTGTTGTCACCTGCTAAAAGGAAATTTTCAACTATAAAATTACACCTTATCTCCCACATACACTTTTCAATATCCCCAATTATTTTATTTTTATTATTATTTTATAAAATTCTAATTTTATTGTCGGTGGGATATATATACTGAAAATGACAATACCGTTAATAAATATCCAGCTATAAAACTTGCCTGCTCTTGCAATGTTAATTCTGATGTTCTTGTTTAAAATGATGATTGCACATTTATTATTATTGTCCTCAATGAAAAAATTAAAATCCCATTTTTTGTAGTACTCGCTCACAATGACTATATCAATGTTATTAATGTTGTAATAATTTTTTAATAAATCATTTGCTAACACGCTCTGATTAATATTGCATTGCAATATTTTGTGAGAAATTATGGTCCTGCATTTTTGATCCTATATAGCTTCAAAAACTCCTCTTTATAACTAAAACATAGCCTGCTACCTGGATAATGATCATGTTTTTTCCACAAAACTTCACAACTGAAGCATGCTGGTTCCCTTGTACACACATTATCAGAGTGTTTGTTTTTCCCACAAGTTTTACACTTAGTGGACTTATCTGACATTTTACAATTGTTTTTGTTATGGCCATAACAGTGGCACTTAAAACATCATTTAACTTCTAAGAAGTTTTCAACTTTACATATTGACCAACCGATTTTAATTGATCTTTGTTTCAATAATTTTTCTTTAAATTTTACATTAATAAGGGCAATGCAATATTTATTGCTAAATCTATCTAATACTAGTTTGAGAATAACAATTTTATCATTGAATTTACTAAACTTCTTGCTCGTCACTTGTGCAGTCTACGTTTTTTATTATGATTTTTCCTAGCTTCTTTTTTTTATTAAAAGCTTTGTCGCTATTTCCAACTATTTTATTGATCGAATCTACAGTAATCTGTTTATCAGTTCTATATCTAGTAGTTAGGATTACATTGCCATTCTTGCCTTTTTTACATTTTAGTATGTCGTTATTTTTAATATTTTCTGGCAAATTTTCTTTTAAATTTTTTACTACTTCCGAGTAGGATTTTATGGGTCTATTAATAATTAGCTCTTTTCTATTTATTTTTTTGTAATTGCCGTGAGAAACCCTTACTTTTGTATTAATAGAGTAATCCTTTTGATTGCAATCAGTAGCTTTTTAGCTATTTTTATTGATGTTATAATCAAGTCTGTATGTAGTATTTTCCTCTTTGTTATGGCTGGTATAAACAACAACAAATAATAACATCAACATAAACACAAGAAACGGTAACAAACGAGTCAGGTATCAGCTCCCTCGTGGTGTAAGGGTAGCACACAGCGGCGGATACGCAGAGGAGCGGGTTCGACTCCTGGCGAGCGAGTTATCTTTTCTTGTGAAAATTAAAAAATATTAATTGCGAATGAAATTGTAGCTATGAGAGTAAGCGTTCCTAAATAGTTGTTAATAAAATAAATCTTTGTCATTCGAGTCTTGTCACTCTTGTCACTTCATAATACTTTTAGATAAAAGTTGTATACTTTTTTAAGGTTTTATGGTACCGTGATACGATGCAACTGGACACAACAGAACGCAGAATAATGGAATCACGTGGAAATCGACACACCCTTGTTATACGAAAAGTTCAGCGCAGCGATTTCGGAAACTATACTTGCGTCGCAGACAACCAATTGGGGAAAACGCGAAAAAGTGTTCAACTATCAGGTAAATCGGACATATTTAAATTCAAAAACTGTATTCAAAGTTTAATTTAAATAAATGCTAATTTATGTAATTATGGCTTGGGATTTTGACATATCACCAACTATGGGAGGGTGTGGGTGTGGATTTGGGTATGGGATTGGGTTCGGGTGTGTGGTCCGTGTGAGAACGTGTGTCGTGTGCCTGTGCGTGTTTTTGTGTAAATGTAATTTTTATCGGAAAATGGAAATTGTACAGAAATTTCCGATCAAATTTACTTGTATATGGTCGGAAAGTTGTGCGGTACGAATCAGTACCGATTTATTTATTTTAGATTGAATAACCAATTTTTATTATCTAATAATTATTACATTATTGTGAACAAATAGTTAACTATGACAATTGGGAGCAGTAATAAATTCCAGGTAAAGTGCAGTCTAAATTAGTGTTATTATGTGCATTTGTATATCTGAGACTAACAAACCCTATATACATATATTTGTTCACATTTGTTATATTAAATTATAAAAATATGGAATCAAGCTAAAATAAAAAACATGTCCACTAAAACGGTTCAACTGATGCTCGATAGAAGATTTAAAAATAATAGATGTTTGGCAAAGTCTTCTTAACTGACTATTGTGTTTGATATTGTAAACGATACCAAATATACTTAGTTTGATAAATATTATTGTTTTAATCTAATTGGAAGTATAATATAAGTATACTTACTATACCATTCGCAGTAGATATTATCAATAGATGTAAAAACACTCACTGAAAACTACTTTTAAAACGGAAGGACAAATATGAATAATTCACATTGAATTAGGAACCACTGTTTTGAACTACGTGCCGCTGTTCAAGTGCTTAAACCTTCGGAAGTCTGTCCCGAATCACAGGAAATTAGCATAACCTGTTATAAAGGGGCTATATGGGCATAACAAAGTAGCCAACTATTGACAATCATTCATAGTAAATAGTGTACGGAGGAAAGAAAGCATTTGTAACACCAAGCTTCGGTTCGGCTGAGTCACTCAAATGCTAATTTCTTCTGTATTTTCTTCGAAATATGTAGTAAACTTGGAATTTTTGGTAATTTCTGATTGACAGTTTAATCATTACAGTGGTTTTGACGTTACCAATGTTACAATTTATCCAGTAAGTTTAGCTGTTTAAAAACTAAATTAGTGTACTACCGCCATATTTTGGGCGAAAAAGTTTGAATTTCATTCAACAAAAAACATATCTGTCCCTACTATACCTTCGGTAAGTCGGAAAGTAATAATTGAAATATTGTACACTAACACCACTTTAATAAACTTTATTCACTGTATTAATTTATCTACAAATTTATTTATTTTTAATTCAACAGGATTACCGAACACTGCAAAATTCAGCAGCGCTTCGCGAGGTCAATGGAGAGATAGTTACAATATAAGTTGGGCAGTTGAATCACTGAGTCCAATCGTTGAATACAAATTGTTATTCCGACGATTGCCCGACTCGGCCATCATATCAGAAGACGGGCATCCACAACCTTTGCACCACCAAAGTCAAAAGAAATTATTCCCAACGAAGGTACATACGTTCAACCAATAAAGGGAAAATATAATTTACCAATTCGATGAACCAACTATTCTTTAACATTATTTGTGGTTACAATATCTCGTTGCATTGATTGTTATTGGTTAAATCGTTCAATGAATTTACTTAATTCGACAGGAAAATCGTACTCACACCGGCTATATGGGCACTTTTGGTAGAACTTTCATTGACCGACGGCATGAATGGAGGGATGTTATCTTGCCGGCCAACACGAAGCCGACTGGATATAATTCCGGAATTCAGTCAATGAGTTACCTGATCAAAGGATTAGATCCAGGACAGAATTATGAAGCCAAAGTTGAATCGCGTAACAAATTCGGTTGGAGTTCACCATCAGAACCATTCTCTTTCCAAACAACGGATAACGGTAACTAAAACTGTTTCCTCTTTTCAACATTTTTACTGTATTAATATATATGTATATATGTCATGTTATTTGTGAAAAGTATCTATTTAGCTGTAGTCATTTAAAACGCACTATTGACAGATTATAAAATACAAATTTCCATAGAATATCTGTAATAAAAATAAAACTAATTAATGAATTGAACTTTTACCACTGACATTTATCAAATCCATATTCTCATTTTGTAGATCTGAGCTACCCCGAAAGACCTCAAACCCCACGGCACATTTACAACGGTAAGTTATTTGAAAACTTCATAGCCTTTAATGCCATTTCGTGTATAGATATATACGTATATGAATAAGTTACATTGAATGATTTAAAAAATATTCCACATATGTATATGGGTATGCCATACCTTGACATTCTACTCTCTTTCTCTCTCTCTCTCTCTCTCTCTCGCTCTCACAATAAAGTATGTTATTGTTACACATTTATGCGTACATTTTTGTGATTTATTTATTTGCTACCCGTTTTGCAATAATACTTCCACAGTCGACCATTGTGGTAAACGCAACAATATACGATCCGGTAAATTCAAATAAATTTTAAAAGGCTTTACAGAATTGTGTTTTTATCTCCCTTCATGAATGCTGTTGTGTATTAAATATTTTAATACTTATATCGTATAATTGACATTTCGATGTAATTGAATTATTTCCGTTTCTGTAAATGGAAATGGCGTTCATGGCAAATACGTCTACGCAACGGCGGAAACCCAATTTAAATGTTATACAATGCTTTTACCATTTCGGTTACCTTGTTAACTTACAAATTAAAATTCTGCTATATTATACAATGTGCTTAACAATTGTTGTATCCATAAATAACATAACTTATATTATTCCGGCTTCGTGAATTAGCAAAATCGGTAGTCAAAAAAGTGACCTTTACTTGGACGTCGCAACATGAAACTTCAACTATACAATCTACAAGTGCGACCAAGTTTTGATTTTACTGTGAAACTCTCCATTTAAATTTCTGAAAAAGTACTAAATTCCGACACGTTTTGTCTAAAACATTTATTCGTATACGGTTAACAATTAAAATTTTTTGTTAATAGTTCAAGAATCCTACACTATGGTCAGGCAATAAAGAAATATGTTACTAGGGAGATGCTCGAACACACTCAACTGGTATTTAAAGCTATATCTGAAAACGAGTAAAAGTAGAAATTAAGATTTAAGTCATTGGCCTTTAATTAATCGCTACGGTACGGTTCACACCGAACAACTTTCGGAGCGCGTATAGTATACTTAGTAACACTTTCCGTTCTTTGAACTACTATGATCAGTAAGTAGAAGTTGTACACACATTAAGGAATATATGATCAAAGTTTTATATTGCCTAAGTGAGTTCCATGAAGCCACGTGCTTCGCAAATTGTCCCTTGCCACTCTTACCGATTTATTATAAATTGAGACTTAATGTCGAATATATTGTATGAATGAACCAGGCTTGTTGTTTTTTTTCCTATCCATCTTGTGCGTACATTATATTAATAATTCGCTTTTTACTCAAGCATTTGTTTTATTGTAACATTTTTAAGGCACATAACAAGCATCGAATTGTAACTTAATTGCACATAGTGATAACCATGTAAGTAATCAATTGCTCCCACTGCTTGTTTCAGAGAACGAAATAAGAGATCTGCACGTTCGAATACAGGCCACGTCAAGTTCGCAAGCGTACCTATGTAACTACTACATCGTAATACATATTATGATCCTTATAATTATGATCCTCTTCACTTAATTTATATTCATTTAAGGAGCAATTTTATTGTCTATTTCTATTACTTTTAACAAAGGGATAAATAAATAATATTTTTTTTGTAAAACTTGAACCAAGTGGCAAGTTTGTAACTTTGTAAATTTTTAAAATATTATTTTCCATTTTCCAAATTTATAAAATCCCTAAATTGGATATTACACCAAATTATCGATATAATATTTAATGTATAAGCTAACATCAAGCGATTATAATCTACAATGATGTTTATTCAGATTGCAACCGAAACGAAATGTGCATGTATGGCCTATGCCTATAATTGTTGCATATATCTGTATTGATACAGATATACGCATTAGCAAGCATTAATATAATCATGTGCGTTTTTTAGTCTTCGATATATGATTCAGGAATATGGAAACTCTTGCATAATAAATATTTGAATATTTTCCTTTCGTTTATTTTTGTTTTGTGTTTAATTTGAATAAAAATAAATAGTGCCATAATATAATGTAAACTTTAAGCAATGTGAATGTTTAATGTTTATTAATTCTAGTGTTAATGTATAAAAATAAATATGAATAAAATATGGGTATGTTAAGAAACTAAATGGATTTTTGTTAAAACACCAAAAAGAAATGCTTTAAGAATATTTAAAAAATATATTTAAATATGTATCAACACTAATGAATTAAGAAGTTAATTAAACTGATGAAATTAATACAAAATGACATCTTAAATAGTTGAAAGTGTTTTAACAAATTATCTTTAATTAGTATGAATATTAACTTAACATATTGTCCATTCATTCCGTACAAGGGTCCAAAAATACACACGTTCTCTTTTTGCCACCTTTTCGAAAATAATTTACGTTTGCAGGATACCTTAGAAAATTGATTGAAAAATATAAAAAGTTTTGTTTATGATTTAGAATATACTTTTTTTCTTAATATGTGTACGATTAAGGTTAAATAATGTATTTGCAGAATTTGTTCTCATTCTAATACTGATACGAAAACAAGAACATTTAAATAAGTATAACGATATTTATGGTTCATTTGAGAGATACTTATTTGAAACAAAAAATGGCGAGTGAAAGTTATTCAATGATGTATTCAATATGTAAATACAAATTGAACCCTCTTAACCATGGTAAACAAGACTTAATAATCGGAAATTCATCATTTGGAAACTATGGATTTCAATAAGTTATATGAAACTTATTGAAATCCATAGATAGTTGGGAAGAGAAGACCACCAAAACTTATTAACACATTTCTAGAAGGAAAAATAGTAATACTTAATTTGAAGTTTTTCTTGTTCATCTAACAAACTTCTATATGATCTTGAAAACATAGAGTTTTCAAAAACAACAAAAGTTTTCTAATAAGTTTACACCTTTTTTAAAATTATAATACTATATTCATATCTGGCTGGAAGAATATTCAACGATATAACAATAAATGCACTTGGATAGTTAATTATTTTCGAAAAGTTGATTGGCATCTTATAAAATGTTAAATAATATACATAAATTTATATTTATAACAAATTTAACATAATAATTTAATAGGATTCCTTAATAGGAATATTAACCTGCCACAAATACGTACTATACCATACACGAACAGAAAAGTTTAACTCTTCTCAATCACACCGAAAAAGAACACAAAACTACATTAAAACTCATACCTACTTACGAACTACTCCAGTAAACCTATAGCTAAGTGTAAATATATACAAGAAAAGGAAAGGAAAAAAGAAATATATATAATGATAAAAAATTATTTAGTGTATAGAACGCTTTAATGAAAATGTTTCATACACAAGTATTATTATAAAATTATTGTAAATAAATGTGTAAATGAAAATCATATTTTAACAAATATTTATGATTGCGCACGGATTTCTCATTTGAATTATTAATTGAGCTGTTTGATGTTATAATGTTTTATAATATTTACTAACTTATTTAAATATACATTACTATTATTACCATTATTATAAACAGAGTTGTAGTGGAGGGCAAGAAAATTATATTAACTGCTTACATTTCTGCAATATCAATGATTCGTTTGCAATGTGTACGTACATAATTTCTGGTTTCTATGAGTTCACAATGACATAATGCAGAAACAAAAATCGGTTTACTTTAACGGTTTTTGAATTTCAGTAAAAAGAAAGTTAAATAAACCGTCTCCAATGATTTTTGTTAATTTTAGGCTTCTTCCTTGCTACAGCTCTGTAATTTCGTAAATGTATTATATCTTGAACCTACTTTAAAATTATTGAAATATGCAGCTTATAAGTGTCGTGATATTAATCTAATAATCATATTTCACTGTGTCGACTGTATCACTAACACTCTTCAATCCATTCGCCACTCTCGTGGAATAATTTTGACCTAGAAAATATCATCATAGTAGTAGGACATCTCATCATCTGTCTTTATTATTATTAGAATGAAAATGTCATTAGCAGAAAATTCTGTGCTAGACGCTTTTTAATTTCACGGATTTAGCGAATGGACTACACGATGTTAAACATTCTCAATATATTTATGAAATTATAACATAAAAGTAACTATAACAACAAAAAATATTTGAGCGATATTACGCGAATAATAGGAAACGAACGTACTAACAAAAACTTAATTATTGGTAGGAAAAGAAGCGTGATTTTGATGTATAATCAAAAGCATTAAAGCATGTGTGCTATTTTATATAATATATTAAATGACATTAGTTCATATAATAAGAATGTGAATGTTGGAATAAGACTGTAGTATTTTAACAATCAGCGCATATTATGGGTTGCTTGTAATGATAATGTAATACTGGGAACATTCACACATTAAGAATCTATGTAAAATTGTGCAAAATTTGAATGATAAATAATATGATGGCAGAATTTTGCTAATGGAACATAATTGGGTGTTTGAACTGACAGAATAAATATATTATAAATAAGCACTAATTTTATTTAATGAGTAAGTATTTCATATTTTCATCTAAAATTAAATGTACATTTTTTAGCATCCGATAATACCGAAAATGTGTTGGTATTGTTATCCAGATTTTGAAATATCTCCACGAATCCAGGGTCCCTGGCTCCGAAAAATTGGCTTTGGCATCCAAGTAGAGTGCCTTTTTATCGACCGATTCTTCCGATTTTCGAACCAGGTCTGACTGCAACGGCCACTGAACCCATAGTTTCGTTCGTATCCTTGGCTTGGTTTCGCCGGAATTTTGTTCACAGCGTGAATTTATGCGTCTTCATATTTGGTCATATTTGTGGAGCCAAACTGAGATAACTATACCAAATCGAATGCCAGTAGAAAAATTCTAAATCGAAGTTTAATGTACCCGTGTAAATTCTCGATTTGATTCTAATATGCATCACGATGATATAAATTATCTGGCCAGAGGTTGATTTTGGCATTTTGTTATTAATATGAACAAAACCAAAGAACGACTGAGAAAACCCAGAATATCCAGTTTAATATTTGTCATTTTTAGGCTTTGTTCTTGTGACATGAGGTGCATCCATATTTGCAGTTAAAAAATCTTTCCGACTATATCCATTATGATTTGCTAGAAACCGTGATTTTGTAAAACTAATTTTGATCGGAAAGTGGAAATTGCAGAGAAATTTAGTGTAATCAAACCATGTAATCAGTGTGATTTCTACTTTCAGATCAAAATTACTATTGCGATCACCGAGTTCTACGAAATCGTAGTGTATTTGGTGCGAACCCGTGCCGATTTATTTAATTTCCATGACATTTAACGTCTATTTCAGTATTTGTAACAATAACTTTTACATAAAGTTGAAGTTCATATTGTCAATTCCGAGTGTCAGCTTGTTGGAGAGTTGTCCAAGCAACTTGCTTTTATTCCATTCTTAGGCTGCTGATTGTTTTGGGATTGTTGAAATGATATACAAAATATCTTCCAAACTATTAACCCAAGGAGGAATGTTATTTGCAAATCGTACAGGTGTCTTCTTTACCGGGCGATTTTCTTTATTTTTACTCCTGGTTCAACTGAGAGGGACAGATGCCCAGATACCACACACACACACACACACACACACACACACACACACACACACACACACACACACACACACACACACACACACACACACCAAAAAGTCGATTTCGAACCTGAGGTCAACGGATATCGACGATTTAATTTAATATTACCAGATGTTTATTTTTCTTTAATTTCTAGTTCA
>JARJEB010006436.1:0-14020 GCA_030264535.1 Liometoxenus newtonarum
AATATTTAGCGAGTTGGACGTTTTGGCCTACAAGTAAAGGTGCCTTCTTTATCAGCCGATTGATGAAATTTCCACCGAGATATTTATACTATTTTATTCACAATCAGAACTAATGCACTTTTTTTAGAAAAAGAGAATTTCTATCTTACAGACGCAAACATGAATCTAATAATGATTGATGCTGTTGACATGGTAATCAATTAATATTTTAGTGTTATTTTTGATACGTTAAAAGAGCGGCATTATCGTTATAAGTTACAATAACCTATGTTCAAAACTTTAGTAAAATATTGAGATAGATATGTATGCATGAATGCAGATGCAATTGTTTAGTTTGCACAATTTTTCAGATTGCATCATATGACGTGTGATATGATGTGACTTTTAAATGTGACATCGCTTTCTAGTGATTTGGTTTGATGCTTTCAAGTTTAATGTTTGGGTTGATCTACGTTTGGATTGTTTACAAGCACTAGTGATTTCGTAATATGACTAATAAATATAGCATTGAAAATCGGATGTGCATGTGTTGAATAAATAGTATACGCAATTCTTTATGTAAATATAAAATCAGAATTATTATACTTTTTTGTATAAAATAGAATTTTAATTTGAGAAGCGCAAAAATGAATGTAATGATGTTCACGTGGTAACGAATATTAATTCGTTAAAAGTGACATAATGTAATAGTTAGCTGTGATTCTCGCTGGCGGAAAGTGATAGTTCCAACGGAAAGTGATAGTTCCAACCAGTTGGAAAGTGATAGTTGGCAAAGATGTACTTCTCAACTTCACAACTAGTTGGAAAGTTAAACATTACTAACTGATTGTGAATAAAATATTTTTTTCAATTAGGTTTTCTAACTTGTCCGGTGAGAGGATTAAAGTCTAAAAAATTAAACAATACACCTTAGTATTAGGTGAAAATGAAACGTTGTGTGTCTCGAATTCAATCTTCAAATCAACACTATTGCACTTGATTGTTTCGTTTTGTTTCGATCCGACGAATATAAGACGTGGTTTTGTGCTAAAATTCGTGAACCTTAAAATTATCTCGTTTGAATAACCATAGCAGCTCTGGGGGACATTATACCAATTGTATAAAGCATCAGCAAAATCGCTTATACCGTAATTTAATTTAATATTTTCATATGGATATGCTTCAGAATTCAGATATACACGAATGTTTCCTATCCCTGCATGATTAAAATGTATTTCTTGTAGAGAATCCAGAGCTTTTCATTACTACACCTATAACTTTTTCTCGAAGGATGCACAGTTTGTCAGATATTAATTCCTAAAATTTCTTGTGAACAAAATTCAGTCGAATTGCGCAACGCATCGGGATGAAATTTTGTACATGGATATAGATACCGTCTAGTATAAGTACCTGGGGTAGAATTAAATCGTTCGGTATAGAAGAAAGCTATTGGCTCTCAAAATATTAATTTGCACGTAACTGTCAAACAGAGCTTCCAATTCTCTACATTTCAACACCTTTACCATTTTCTCGACGGATGCATAGTTTGTGAGAAATTAATTCGTAACCTTTCATATTAGTAAGAAAACGAAACAATTACAATAGAATATACGCATGGTTACCATGGCGACCCCTAACATTTTAAATAGGCAAAATCGACAAATATAACGTATGAAGTATATGAAGATTAGATTAGCTAGGGTGTTTTAAATATGCAGTATACTGGGTGTTTCAAATATTATTCTTTATTTTCAAATTATTGTTTATTTAATTTATAACGTATAAAATAAATTCGTACGTTAAAAGTTTCCGACCATATACAGTACGGTAAAGTACTAGTTCTACGATCGATCCTAAAAGTAATCGGAAAGTGGAAATTGCACAGAAATTAAATGATATCAAAATTAACCAATCTCGTGTCCACTTTCCGATCAGTATTACTTTTACGATCGACGACATCTACGAATTCGTAGCATACATGGTCGGAAAGCTATGCGGAGCGATCTAAAGCACCAATTTTTTGGTAAGCGCCCGCAACGTTTCTTGCTCAACCTGAACCACAACAAAAAAGGGGAAAATTGGAAAAACGGACCCACCTATTATCTACCCAATCTTCAGACAATCACACTGTTTTAGCCAACCCGAATGTTGACTACTCTACCTCAATGCTAGAGATGAGACAACAGCTGCGCTCCCAATTGCAATTACCATGTTGGAGCAGCACATCCGATCTGCGGATATCCTTACTCGTCGATAGCTCCTTTGGTAGGCAGTAGAAGGGGTTGATATTAATTCCCGTCAAAATGTTATTTATTTTTAGTGTTTGAATGGCGTTGTCGCTCAAAACTAGTAGAATGTCGACTATACGTTTTTTCTTACATTTAAAAGAAACAAATGACACAACGTCTTACTCCAACAGCTCGAGCGTTACTGTCGTACTTTACTCAAATATTCAAAGCGAATTATCACAGAAAAACATGTGCGTATAATTTACATGAACAATAAAGTAAACACACACAAAGCCAAAATACACCGTGAAATTGTACAATGAGGGTTTCACAGAGAATTTTTCCATGGACTTGTTTCCATAGATATAAAAAATAAATTCCAGGAAGAGGAAGATTCTGTATAAATAAACTAATTTATATCAGCATCAGCAACTTAGCAAAATTGTTGTTGACTTGGTAAATAAACAATTCCATATTGAGCAATAATTCTCGGATTCGAATAATTTTCCTACGACATTCCATATAAAACATGAAAGAAAAGCAGAAATCGAAAAGCAAATGCGACAACCAAATATATCAGTAAATCCAGGAATCAGTATATTTTTCTGACAGATAATATAAATATAGCTTGATCGCCAAGCACATCGAAAAGGCGTACCGATACTGTCGTTCCCTTTCGAAAGTAACCGGAGGCAATTTTTAATATTTCATTCAACATTCAATTTTATCAGACAATACGCCAAAATGAAAATTTCAGGTAAAGGGAAAAAATCCCACATCTTCAAATGCTAAAAGTTAGTTAGTATATAAGCATGAGATGTATTTATTTACATTCCTAACCTTAGTTGGGGAGGACTAAGTACGGGAGGATATAATAATATTCGAGTACCTCTTCGTAAGAGGAACGGAACTTGAAATATGATGAAATATTGACAGATAGGTATAGGAAAAATTTGCAACGATGACTAGGAAAACTGCCGAAAGATGTAGGCAGCAAAAATATTTTACGTTACTTTTATGGAAAATCTTGATGCGGTTATTATGTTAACTAAGTGGGAGTACACAACACATATTTATATATTTAAGATAGGAAATTTTTTGTTTCAATGTTTTCACGTTTCTTTTCTTTATATGTATTCGGAAAACTGCATTTCTTAAACAATAAATAAGACTTAAGAGCTTTTACTTACGAATTAAATGCATATTTTTCGAACGTCACTCTTGCGTTTACTCGCATCGATATACTACCATTTTTATAAAATTAAGCATTCGTGGTGCAAATTACCGTAAAATAATAAATACCTCGCGAAACGAAACGCACAGCTCAACGTCGGTGCACATAATAATCTCAAAGCAATTCAAGGAAACCTAAATTGTAAACTTGTTTCAATGAATAAACAGTTTGTACAAATATAATATAGTCGTAATGTACGAATGTGTTGGTGCTAAAATTATTATCTATATTCTTAAATGTTGATTTTGTACATAATTACGCGTTACAGTATTCCAAATTATAAGCTGCGTCATAATTAAACTATCGCAACACATTAATATGAATACAAAATTACATTAAACTTTTGCTAGTACTATACAGTATGTAACACCAAACTAAGACGTGATTGCTTTCTGATGCATACTCTGTTGAGATAAGTATACATATGTTGTCACCAGGGTAAATAACACATTTTATTACTATTTCTTTTATTGCTACACAGCACACATACAATAGGTTGTAACAAGGTAGCATCGCATTACTATGAAATACACATATCTATGTATAGACGAAAATCAGAAAATCCAAGTTGCCAAACAAACCACATGCAAGAAAAAAGAAAAATTAGTAAGCAATTTACAGCTTAAGTTTTGGTTCCGTCTTCAAAATTTATTTTCACAATTATTTAACTAAGTTTATTTAAATTTATTTAACTAAATTAACATTATTTCACTTACGTATGTTTGGTCTTTATATTTATTTAAGTTAAGATATGTTAGTTCAGACCAACATAAGTGAATTTGCGTTAGAAATAGGAATATACACCCGAATCTGTTAAATGCTAGGTTCAGATTTAAGTTACAAAAAAATATATGTGTTTACGGAGAAAAAATGGGTCCCAACCATGTGTTAATAGTATTATTATTTTGTTACTCTTGACATAGCTATAGCTTGTCAATACTAATAATACTCGTAATAGGTTGTATAAACTGAAAACGTAGTTCTAAATCTCATAATTCTGCTCTTATATAGGATGGAACACGGGTACTAGACCATGAACAAATCGAATTGTGAAGTGTAAAGTGAAATGACTCACTCACTACTCTTGTGACCAAGTCGAAGGCAGAGTCAAACGTTCAAACGTCAAACGCAAGGTACCCGCGAGGTTCACGACAATCTCAAGACGTATGCAACCCAAACAACAATTGCCAGAAAAGCATAGAAAGAAGCGAGAAAGAACGAGATGGACTGAAAAACGGTTCGATTATCCAAAAGTTTTATTTGCTAGTTTAGGAAACCTCTTATTACGCATTACTCAAGCACAAATTCTGTTGAATTTAAAATGTTCATAACATAGTGGATGTGCAAGTGTATATTGTGTAACAAGTGATGAAAGGAGTATGTCCATCAAACGGCTGCATTTGTCAGCCCGAGCAAAGCGTTTCGTCGCGATCGTGTCTGAGTTCTTAATATTATACATAACTAACTATATAATCGCCATTGCTCGTCTTTTATCTTAGTACCTTTGTCAATGGGAATGAATACATGGCATTAGTTTCACGTTTGGAGAGTTCCACGAAGTTGTGGTGCCTATGATCGGACAGTTGTGCGGTGCAAATCCGTATTTGAAATCAAAAATATGTAAAATTTAATTACTTAGTGTGAAAGGAGTATTAATATTAAACAAACAATAATATTGACTAATACGTTTTAAACCGATAAAAAAAACCCGTGTTACTTTTTAAATTTCCCTCTTATTTGGTGCTCTCAAAAATAGCACCCAATAACTTCATCCTTGAACGTTCACAGCCTCTCTAGGTTTAGTAAACTCTCTGACATAATATGTAACGATTTTGTAAGTAGAATACGCGATGCTAGGATATAGGTTTAGGTCTGCCAACATATTTTAAAAATAATGATGAATTCCGAAGCTCTATTTACCGAGCAAGCACGTGACTCGGACGTAAAGAGACGCACTTACGACGTCTGTTAGTGAAACCTTAATGGTTATTTTCGGCAATGGTTTCTCTTATAGGTACTTAATCACGGAGCAATTTACCGACCCCAGGAGGTTTGTCGTGTAGGCGCATATATTAATTAATTTAGCGTTAAAAAAGCACAGATTTGGTTTCAACGTATCTATTCGTTTCAATCTAGCATTACACTCAGAAGAAATATTCATATTTGCGATTTGCAGCACACAATCAAATTGACATCAAGAGTCATGTTCTTCTTGGACGATTTCTCAGAGAATCTCAGCACACTCGAAACTGGCTGAGTTTGTCGTGCTAACTGCCAACGCAACTTAAGATGTTTCGGCTCAGCAGTTCTTTTTATGCATGTAACTCAAACTGATTTCTCGTGACCTTATATCAAATCAGTTTCATGTCTTACAAATAGAATTCTTGTCACAAGTTCACAGAAAATAGTGTATCAAGATATGAAGAATATTTATTTTATCAATAAAAGGATCAACATATATCGGTATATAAAAAATGAATTTAAAATTAATTAATTTATCGATTTTTAACTAAATCTATCTAAATCTACTTCAAGAACTACATATGCCTTAGTTCTATTCTTAGGCAATAGCAATTCTTTATTGTCTTTGATTACACGCACATTTGGTGAACCATCTTCCAACACTTTACATGGCCCGTCGAATATGCTTGTTAGTTTAGTACCCGTCTCTTTTCTTATCAGCAGTAAATCACCTGATCTGAGGGTCACTGGATTAGCAATTTTGTCGTAAATATATTTTTCTACGACCACTACGAAAAATTAACAAGCACGCACAAAGAGCAGGCGCTGAAAACGAGTCTTTACAAACATTCACCACGAACATTCGTGACGTACGTTGAAGGTGTTAGAGAATGGAACATGAGAAACTTAATCGCCTATAACGACGTTAGCAACATTAGACTTTTTTAACCTTGCTTTTTTTTATTGTGATTTGGGGAAGCTCTGCCAGCCTGAGTGTGGGGCTCTCACCCACTAAACCCCATAATCTACTTCGCAGTTTGTTTCCACTACTCCGGGACCGCGGGAGCGTTTCATCAGAGTAGATTGCCCGGACAAAGCACATTCTGTGTGCCCTAGTGGTCCCTTGTCCCTTTCTCTTTTCTGTCTTCTATAATTTTCCTTCCCAATTTTGCAACAGCATCCCACATGTCTTGGCTTCCTATCATTTGCATCGGGATTGTTTCAGCGCTCCATCTAATCAGTCCATCTCCAAGTTGTTCCATTCTGGCTCTGTCATGCATGATGCATGCAAATAAAGCAAGCTCCGGAGTATCTGCTACGCCGCATATTTCGCACTAATCATCATCTACCTTTTTGATTCGGTGTAGGTAACTACGAAAGCTACCATGGCCAGTGAGGAATTGTGTGAGATGGTACGTCACTTCTCCGTGTTCACGTAGTGTTACGTGTTACGTAGTACCCAGGTCTTAATCTGCGGTACAATTCTCCTTGTCCAATTTCCTCCCCTAGATCCACTTTTCCACCTGTTTTGCCATCTCTCTATCATGTTGGTTTTTGCTGCTGCGGCGATAGTGCCGGTATAGCACTCCTGACGCATCTTAGCCTGCAGGTCGATTGCAGGTATTCCAGCAATCACTAGTATTGCGTCGAGTGAAACGGTTCTATATGCACTGCAGTTCTGTAATGCAGCTTTTCTTTGGATGCTAGAATCTTGTTGTTGTTGCTCTTCAGATTGAGGGCGTCCGCCCAAGCAGGGACTGCATACAACATCGTGGAGTGTACTACCGAGTATAGGGTCTTCCGTCTGCTTGCCCTGGGGCCTTTCATGTTGCTTGTTAATACCGTGATTGCCTTGAGAGTTGCGTCTGCCTCTTTTTAGCAGTTTCCCTTAAGTAATCTTTGAATGTCATGTCTTTGTCTATCCATACTCCTACGTATTTTATTCTCTTTTTTCGCTGGATCATGTCATTTTGGACCCTGAATTGCATGTCTCCTATTTTTATTCTGCCATTGAGTAGTACGACTTCCGTTTTTTTCCGCTGCGAGCTGCAGTCCCATGCTCCAGGAGCCATTTCCTTACCAACTCTACGCTGGTGTTTGCATTGTTGGTAATTAAGTCGCTGTCAACAACCATCATTGTCAAGTCATCTGCCTACGCGATCATAGTCACCCCTTCAGGCACCTCGAGATTGAGTACACTATCATATACGATGTTTCACAGCCTGGGTCCAAGAACAGATCCCTGTGGAACCCCGCACGACATCTGTAGCGCTTTTGCGTGCCCTTCCGTAGTCACTTGGATACTTCTTTCCGAAAGGTAGCTATCTCTTATCTTTAGAAGGTATGGGGCTATATTCCTTTCTCGTAGGTTGGCTAGAATGTGATTGCAGGGAGCCGAGTTGAAAGCATTCCTTATGCCAAGCATCATCATTACACAGATTTGCCTGCGATTTCTCCGCCCAGACCCTGCTTCCTTTTTGGCAATTTCTATTACTTTACAAAAGGCATCCACGGTACTTCTTATTTCCCTGAATCCATATTGTGCTTCTGATAGGTTCCCCGATGTTTTTAGCTCTTCTTTTAGCCGTGCAAGGATTACCTGTTCCAAGAGCTTTCCACACTTATCCAGAAGGCATGTTGGTCTAGGATGTGGCCTGTTCCGTTGATTTGTTCCCTTTCTGGATCAGGGCAATTCGGGGCTGCTTCCATATTGCAGGAAACTTTCCGTCCTCAACCGTCCTAGGCAGTACCCTCTGAATTATGTCTGGCTTTTTGTCCGTTACGTACTTTAGTATTTCCTCTGGGATGTTGTCAGGGCCGCGCGCCTTTTTGCGGTGTTTTCCCCCGCCGCTCTTATCTCATTCTCGGTAAACCTAGTCCATCCTTCTACAGGGATTGGATCCCCCCACATGTTGTTCTTCCCGCGGGAATAACGTGTTGATAATCTTCAGTGTCTGGTCCATGTCGAGCGCTATTCTCGGGCCCCGCCCTCAAATTTTTTTTGTGACAATTTTATAGCCTAGGCCCCAAATGTCGTTGTAAATTTCCTCACAGAGTTTATCCCAGCAGTTATTCTTTAATTTTTTTTATGGCTGTTTTCCGTTTCTTTTTTGCTTGATTGTATTTTAAGCGTTCATGAAGACTCTTTCCTTGTTTTCCGTTTGTCCTTGTGATTGATCTGCGAGTCTTTGTACACTCTTTCCTCAATTCATAGATTTCTTGTGTCCACCAATATACTCTTTTCTTTCTCGTATTTCCACGTTTTTAGGCAATGCGGTGTCGCACAGATTCTCCAGGAAAGCAGCCAGCCTCTCAGGGGAGTTCACATCTTGTACAGGCGCCCTTGCAGCTATTAGCTGGTTCTGTTTGTCTGTGTTAATATTATTGGTATTCCAGCCCTTTGTGTCACGTGGAGCGCACCTGCTCGGCATTGAGAGTATCGGAAAGCAGATGTGTCGGTGGTCGCTCAGTGTTTCTTTCTCAAGCACTGTCCAGTCCTTTATCCTTACCGCTATATCCACGTTTGCGAGGGTTAGTCTAGGATTGAGCAGCTGCTTCCCCTAACAAAGGTAGGCGTATTTCCGGTGTTTACTACAACTAGGTCTTCATAGGCTATCCACTCTGTCATGCCGTAGCTTCGTTTGTCCACGTATTGCATTCCCCATTCCGTCGCTTTGTCGTTAAAATCTCCCCCCATAACAATCCCTTTTCTTTTTCCCCAGAAATTATTTGAGAGTTCATCTAGGATGCTAAGACATTTCTGTGGGTCGATGTTAAGCGATATATAATAGCTGTATATTATATATGAACCTATGTCCATCCAGCTGAACCCATCCCCGTGCCCCCATGATTTGATAGAAAACTCAGGGTTTACAATTCGAATAGCGGTGTCTCTTTTTTTGTCTTTGCACTATGCGTCATGCTCTACCATCGTTTTGTTTGGTTCACTTACAATCAATATGTCGGCTTTTATTTCATTTGCTGTTACAGTTGCTAGGTCCATTGCCTACCTGCACCTATTTGCGTTTATCTGGAGAAACGTGACGTCGGCCTTTTTAGTAGGTTTCCTTGCTTATAGGGTTGCCTGTATTTGTTTGCCTACTGATTGATCTGCTAGTCTTTCTGGCCACTTTCATTCTTTTCACAGTTTGCAGAGCCAGTTCTATGCCCTGCACTTTGACATATTAGGCACTGTTCCTCGTTTCCACAGTCTTTACTCAGATGTCCTTCCTTTCCATATTTGCGACATAGATTTTGTCTGTTGGGTCCCGTGCAGTGTTTGGCTACGTGCCCTCTCTCCCAGCATTTGAAGCATCTTTCTATTACAACTCGCGGCGTCACTGAGCAGTAGCTGAGGCCTATTTTTATTTCTCCGTTTTTTAACTGCTCAAGTGCGGTATCATGAGGCATGGATACTGTTGCAGACTGCATTTCCGCGAAACTGTCTCAGTGTGCACAGTCGGATACTACCCACTTCGATATCAGTTTGTTTCGAGATATCCTGCCGCAGCTGGTCCTCAGTAATGTCCCCTTCAATATTGGAGATGAATAGTTCCTTTACCTTATTGATTTCATCAATGTCTTTGTCCGATACTAAGAGTAGTTCCCCATTTTTGGCCTTTCGTACTTTGTGTATCTTTAACTTGCACTGCTCACCAATGACCTCCTTTGTTTTTTTAGCATCTCGGTATATGTTAGGCCTTGTATATTTATTGTCATTTCAGCTGTCTGCCTTTCCTTTTTATCCATTCGCCTTGCAGCATTATACGCTCCGCAATTTTTAACCTTACTTACTTACAATCAAAGTATCTTGTTGCAGTTTGGCTGCTTCTCCTAATCGTAATACATCCCGTATGCACTCTATTAATTTATTTGGTTTGTTTTCTTTCAGTCTATAAAATTATTTTCAAATGACCTTGGAAAAGTAATTTGTACAAGCTGAACTTGGCGACGAAGCTGTCAAACGCCTGGATGAAAAGTTGTCAAGCCTGAATGCATGCACTATTATTTTGGGTGATTTGTTTTCTTTGCGTTTATAAAATTATTATATTATGTGGTCGTAGAAAAAGTATAGTACGTAATACGAGTGAAAAATGCAATTGCGCACTAGCGGATTACTAAACTCGCCAGAACCTTTTCACTCTAGGTAAGTAATATACTGTTCTCCACGCCCACTGCGGAAAATAAACAAATATGCACAAACAGAAGGCGCTGAGAACGAGTCTTTACGAACATTCACCACGAACATTCATGACGTACGTTCAAGATGTTAGATAATGAAATCTGGAAAACTCAATCGCACATAACGAAGTTAGCAACACCAGACTTTTTTAAACTTACTTACTCACAATCTAACATCAAAGTATCATGTTGAAGTTTGGGGATGCTTCTCCTACTTGAAATACCCACTTTATTAATTTATTTGATTTATATTGTTTCAGTCTATAAAATTATTTTGAAATGACCTTGGAAAAGTAATTTGTACAAGCTGAACTTGGCGACGAAGCTTGTGTTCTATGGGTTGTCCTCAATATTATTTTGGCTAATTTGTTTTCTTATTTTGTGTGATCGTAAAAAAAGTATAGTACGTAATACGAGTGAAAAGATGCAATTGCGCACTCGCGGATTACAAAACTCGCCCCTAGCAACTTTTCACTCTAGATACCTAACATACTATTACCTACCAAGTTTGGAAAGTATTCAGTTTCTCACGAGCGCAATAATTTGAAACACGAGATGAAGTCTCTTTTCCTTCGGCCACATTTTTCCATCGGAACATTAGTAAAATGTTTATAAAACGATTTTGACATAAACTGCCATGACACTGACGCACCTACTTGTCATGGCATATTTGATAAGAAAAGTGCGGAAAAATGACAGATTTGTCACTTTTCCGCACCGTTTCTTGTTTTGTTATCATAAAGTTACGACTTTACAGCACTTTTTGATAGTTGCTAGAATTTGGGTCGGTTGTTAGCAATTGTCAACTTTCCTTTCGAGCCAACTAACCTATGGCGAAAGTGTGTCATTTCATAGTGGCAGTAGGAAAAGTTCATTTCAACATTGTTTGACTAGTTTCAAATTTGTTATCATAGTTTTGACTTTTCAGCATTATTTTTCATTTTTGTTTCACTAGCTAGAATTTGGAAAGTGTGTCATTTCCTACATCAGGGGTGGCCAGCACGCGGCCCGCCTTGAACATTTTTCCGTCCCGCGAGATTCATCACACTTTTACAAAATATATTTATTTTATAATGGCCAAAGTAGTGAAAATACATTATTTGTGCATCCATATATTCAAAAATTAACTGTCGAAATTATGAGAAAAAATTAACTTTGATTTTAAAATAATATACTTGCGAATATATGACAGATATTGCCTGTTTCTAATTTTATATGTGGCCCGCGGAATTATGACGCATTTCCAAAGTTGCCCGTAAGATCATTTGGGTTGGCCAGCCCTGTCCTACATAGCGGCCGTAGGAAAAATCATTTCCGAAAATATATCCTGTTTGATGACTAGCTATTCGTTGTTACTTGTTGCAATCGCAAACTGCTTCATGTACATGGAATGGAATGGAATGGAATGACGGGCACACGTATTTATTAATGCTATGAATAAATGGGAAACTTTTACATTACCTATTATTATCTATATATTTATTATGTCAGTTACTACACTTTGTTTCACTAGTTATGACTACAAGTGTGGCTACCTGTTGATTCAACAGCATGTTTGTGAATTACAGTTATAATCAGCGTATGTTCTTAAATCTATATTTCAATTTTGTCCTTTTTCCGCATTTGTTTTGTTATCCGTTAATCGTTCTGCATGATATTTACCTAACTTGTGACAACTTTATTAACTTAATAGCATGTAATTAAGTTTTTGTATTTTATTTTAAATAATGAACTAATAAGAATTAATTTACAAAAATTACTTAATGAACAAAATGCACTTAATTTTTATTGCGCTATAGGGAAAATTCTCGTATTGCACTGACTCATCCAAACTGACTCCAGCTGAATGCAAGTAAGTCATAAATTTGTTCATTGTGAAAGAAAATAACGAAATAATTGTTTCCAGTGGTACCTATTTGATTTACGAAGGAGGCGATATTAGCAAACCGGAGATGAAGGATCGAATGTGGGAGAACAATCGATTTCACTTCGACAACGTAGCAAAAGCTATGCTAACACTATTCACAGTCTCAACATTTGAAGGATGGCCTGGACTTCTATACGTATCAATCGACTCGAATGAAGAAGACAAAGGACCAATACATAATTTCCGCCCTATCGTTGCCGCATACTATATTATCTACATCATTATTATAGCGTTTTTCATGGTAAACATATTCGTCGGTTTCGTTATCGTTACATTCCAGAGCGAGGGTGAGCAGGAATACAAAAATTGCGAATTGGACAAGAACCAACGAAACTGCATTGAGTTTGCACTGAAAGCAAAACCAGTACGTCGATACATTCCCAAGCATCGTATCCAATATAAGGTGTGGTGGTTTGTAACATCACAGCCATTTGAATATACCATCTTCATTTTGATCATGATCAATACTATTACGCTGGCAATGAAATTCTATAAACAGCCGGATTTCTATACTGTTTCGCTGGATATATTGAATATGATATTTACGGCCTTATTCGCGTTGGAATTCGTGTTCAAATTAGCAGCATTTCGTTTTAAGGTAAATGATCAAAGGACATTTTCATCTGATGAATTATGAAATTTAATCATCACGATCAGGAGGGCTTTCAGAATTGGATTACAGGGGTTTACGGAAACTAAACTGGATTGGGATTCGAGTCCGACACTATTCTGTGAAAATCGCAGAATAGTGTTGTTCTAGGGCGCGCCTTTGGATTGAATCGATTGCCAATCGAGTTTTGTTTCCGCAAAGCCGTTCCGTAGTTTGGGTTAACTTTGTCTGGGTTATATGACGTCATACGTTGGGTTACCCAAAGTAAGCTGGGAGACTAAACGCTCGTGGTCGGTCGATAACAACGAAAACTGATCTCAAAAAATTTTATTCTTCTGTGAAAATTGAGAAAAAGATGAAAATTTGTTTTCACTAGAACATTCACAAATTAAATCGAACTAGGATCGTGCTGATCACCTCAAATTCGTTCGAAAACTTCAGTGATTTTTTGTAAATGAGTAGTAATCTGTCACGTGCGACTCCAAGTATCGGATCACTGTGATCCAATCAGTTTTCATAAATGATTATACCAGCTGGTTTAGAACCATTACAAATGAAACTTGGAATAATCATTTTGAAAGTCACCTCTCCGAGTGAGTTGACGAAAGTTTACCTTAGGTAACCTTTATGCAAAATTGAACGCGGATTATTATAACTCAGGTTAAACCAAATTGCTTTTCTGAACGACTTTTGGATTATCATTACCCTTAAGAGCCCCACACATTGTCAGATTAAATGCAGATATTGGTATGTCAGTCCACAGAAATTGCCCACACACACACACACACACAC
Organism: Liometoxenus newtonarum; assembly: GCA_030264535.1. Taxonomy (NCBI): domain Eukaryota; kingdom Metazoa; phylum Arthropoda; class Insecta; order Coleoptera; family Staphylinidae; genus Liometoxenus; species Liometoxenus newtonarum. The sequence continues at coordinate 13,914 of JARJEB010006436.1, forward strand.
ACACACACACACACACACACACACACACACACACACACACACACACACACACACACACACATCAGTTCTCCCATATGATCGCTGACAAAATTTGACCTTACGATCGT
>JARJEB010006437.1:0-10845 GCA_030264535.1 Liometoxenus newtonarum
TCAGCATTTTACTTGTTCTTCTCATTCTCGGTATAGTTCTCATCCTCATCCAGATCCTGACCCAACATCTGCATATGTAAAAATTCATCAACTGCAGTATGTTCTAGCATATTTTTTATTTTATTCCTTTATTCTCAGTCTTCCTTGTTTCAATTACTAACGAACAAGTTATACTTTTTGCATTACAAGTATCAACGTTGCAAGTCATTAAGTTGAGTGTCTTCCATATTATAAAAATGAGTCATTTTTAACAATAAAGATACATTCAGCCCGAATTGAAAAATAAGGAAGCTAAAAATTTTTTGGCAATAAACAAAATTTTTTTAGTTTGGTTTTAAAGTATATATTTTAGAATCGGCCTTATCAAGCAGCCAAAAGTTGGTTATGGTACGCAAAGTGAAATAATTTTCATTGGTTAAATGCTTTTACATTTTTATATCTTTTGACCTCTTTGTTTCACTTCTTCTTGTTCCAGGTGCAGTTTCGTAAGCTTCATGCGTTCATGTTTTTAGTTCCTTCATTTTGTATTCTCTCGCTCTCTCTCTCTCTCTCTCTCTCTATCTTCGTGGGTTCAAAGAAGCTATCAAACTATGAGTAGTCGCAAGAACTTCGTCGTGGCCGAATTTTCTTTAGAGAGGAAATAAACTGGTCAACTTTGTTTTGCATTTCATAAACAAACTTTGGGAAAAGTTTCTTATATGTTATCGAAGAAACCCTTTTTGAAATTCGATAGACACGTGCCGACAAGATATGTTTACAAAAAGTAATGCGAATCATGATAAAGCATCATGAAAACTGCGGCGCACATATTCATAAAATCATTTAAAAAATGCGAATTGCTTTTTCGAATCAAAAAAGAAAAGATTCTTTTAATCTACAAAATTGTTCAAGCCAAGCAAAACAGAATAGGGAGAATGTTGCAAAAAGAACTGACAAAGCAAAAGATATAAATAGATGTATTGAATCCTTGGTCCTTTAGTATGAAAAAAAAATGAAAGACAGTAATGGATGGTATATAGCAAAGGAAAATTGTGATTTACTAACCGACGAGTTATAAAAGCGCTCATTTTCCTATATAAAAATGGAAATAACCGTAGTCCTTGGACGCTCGTTTGATTGTTGGCAATCAGTTACGGTCTGTAATAATAGTGCACCAGGCGCCGCGACGCCCCGAATCAATATTGCTTTTTTTGCGTTTTCCTTTAGTCTCCAGCAATCAAATCAAATATTTAAAAACTGATAAACTGAGAGATTTTAAAAAATTGGTTTGCATTCGGTAAATTTATTAATTCAAAAATGTAGTCCTTTTTGTACGATTATTTTATTGCTTTTTATTGCATTGTGTCCTGCCATTCCTTTCATTTTCGTTTAGAATTCTTCCATACAATGATACAATTTTGTATAAAGCAATAAAGCGATGAGAAAATGGAAAATAAATATCATAAGTTATTCGTTTAATATATCATTCATTCATTCATTCATACATATCCATTATCCTTTTCGTAGTAGATGCGGAAGCAATTTAAAGTCGAAACGGAATTGCTCGAAATGCGAAACATGAAAAAAGAGCATTCGAATGACCAAACTGGAATAAAATGGTGCTTTTGGGAGCAAGGCAAACGAGTTGGTCAAACATAATTTTACACCCCCTTAAAATGTATGTTTGCAATAGTTAACGTTAAAAGGGGTCGCGCATATAACATTGCATGTTACATACGTTATGTGATATTTCCATGTATCCGGAGCATGGAACAAATTGTAGGTACCTTTATCCGAATTATGGAATAGAGAACATGGCAAAAAAGGCAAAAAGGTAAAAGCTGTGCATAACTTATTACAAGGTATACCTGCTTTTGCGAGATGTATTTAGTTAGTAGCGTAAAACATTTTCTCCCGTTAATCTTTAAAAACCTAGTAAAGCTTTTTGCTTCGTTCTACTATAGTGCTTTCATGCTTTTCATATTTATTGATATGACGTCATGAAAGTTTATTTTCAAATTGAAAACAAGTTTTTATTACTAGTCTAACAAAAACTCAAAGTAGTGAAAAAAAATAAATTTGAAGTGGTGACATCTAGTGCTAATACCTTAGGATTGATACCAGCGATTGTCGATATGGGGACTCTATTATTTAGTTTGATCGATAATAAAAACAAATTTATTCACAAAAAACCTATAAGAGAGGTTCAAAAACTCAAAAATATCAAAAAGGACAAAAATATAAAAAGTAAATTTGAAGTGGTGACATCTAGCGTATAATACCTTAGGAATATTACCCGCGCTTGTCGATATGGGGATTGTATTATTTAGTTTGATCGGTAATAAAAACAAATTTATTCACAAAAAACCAATAAGAGAAGTTCAAAAACTCAAAAATATCAAAAAGGTCAAAAATAGAAAAAGTAAATTTGAAGTGGTGACATCTAGCGTATAATACCATAGGATTATTACGCGCGGTTGTCAATAGGGGGATTGTATTATTTAGTTTGAACGGTAATAAAAACAAATTTATTCACAAAAAACCAATAAGAGAGGTTCAAAAACTCAAAAATATCAAAAAGGTCAAAAAAGAAAAAGTAAATTTGAAGTGTTGACATCTAGAGTATAATACCTTAGAATTATTACCCGCGGTTGTCAATAGGGGGATTGTATTATTTTGTATGAGCGGTAATGAGAGCATATTTATTCACAAAAACCTATATCAAAAATATCAAAAAGCTCAAAAATTTAAAAAGCCAATTAGAAGAATTGACAAATTCCTTAAAATTATTTCCTGCGATTGTCGATAGGGGGACTGTAATATTTTGTATGATAGGTAATAAAAACAAATTTATTCACAAAAATTCACAAAAATGTTAATATATTCTTTCTCTTTGACATATCTCTTCGCTGTGATCAAAATCAAAATATTTTTACATACCTGTATTCAATTTTATATGACTTCATGCACGCATACTTTATGTTTGTTTGCGAATTACATATTTTGACATTTGAAACAAAAACAACCATGGCAACTACACTTTTTTTATGAAAATGCTATAAATTTTATAATACGCGCAAAAGTTTGCCAATGCTTACTGAGGCAGGGCCGGACCGATAATTTTAGTGGCCCTGGACTAACACTGTTTGGTTGCCTTCCCATTATCCAAAGTCCGTGGCCGCGAGCGACGGGGCTGGAGCCCATAAAGACCATGCCTAAATCCGCCTCTGTACTGAGACTGAGGTCCTGTAGCCGGTAGTTGGATAATATTTTCGCATATTTGGAAATGCTATTTATTTTTGGTTTAAATTGTGTAATGTGTTTGTTTTTATTATCGGACGAGTGTTTCGTGCCTGACTCATTAGTAACTGAAAGCATCGCCACCCCCCGAGGCGGTATCCTAATAAATCCCGCAGTGTGTGCCATGCATTCTCCGCGTTTTGTACTGGAACTCATCTACATGTCCTTAATGTGTGGTAGGAGAACTTCTTAAGGTCTCTGATTTAGCACATAGTACATCATTGTTTGTGGGGCAGATGGTGTAAGTTTCTGCATTAATAATACGCAGATTCGGGTCAAGCCAAATGTTTCGGTCGATATTGTATATTTAATAGAAACTTTAACTTTGCAATACAACTACAAACATACAATCGACAGGAGCAAACAATATTCCTGGTAGACGTGCTAATAAGTGCTTTTCATTATGCTGTTTTGGAAGACCAAACGAGTAGTAGAGTTTTTGCCCAGAGTGTACCTTTGCGACGTGATTGGCCAAACCGACAAAAGCTTGCTTGCTATTTCTTCAATTCACATATTTTCCTCGTCTTTGCCCAGACTGCGCTTTTGCGACGTGATTGGACAAACGCTTGCTTGCAACTCCTTCAGTTCACATACTTTCCTCGTGTTTTCCCAGAGTGTACTTCTTCAGTTCACATATTTTCCTCGTTTTTGCCCAGAGTGTACCGCTGCGACGTGATTGGACAAACGCTTGCTTGCTACTTCTTCAGTTCACATATTTTCCTCGTTTTTAGCCAGAGTGTACCTCTGCGACATGATTGGACAAACGCTTGCTTGCGACTTCTTCACTTCACATATTTCCCTGTCCACTCATGCGTTTGCTTGAACTTCTAGAGCTCTTGTCTATCTAATTTCAAGAATACCTCGCAAACATTCCCGCATCAGAAACATAAAAATCGCAAAGAGCAAAAAAAATAAAGAAATAAGCACAAAAAGAAGAAGTAACAACGTTTTATGTTCATGCAATTCAAAAAGTTTTGGGTTTTTAACATTCATCTAGCATCTTCTACTCTCTATAGGTCCATACGCTTCTGTTAACTACAACTTTGTTGTGTCCCTCGTTCCGTCGGTTGCAAAACTCTTGAAGTTGTCCTATTACCCCTTAAACGAATTCCACACGAAAATATAAATTTAATCGTTTATTGTTGTTCTTGTTATGTTGTTTACTCTATTTCTGCATTCAGTCAATGGTATAAAAGTAATCATATTTAAGAAGTAAGTTTGAAAACTCCTTTTCGTATTCGTTCCTTCACTCGTTTGCAATTTTTATGCTTTTCTCTCAAGTCTCAGTCTAATAATAGACCTATCTGCATTTTCCGGTTCAAGTTACTCGGAATGCGCATTTTATTTAGCTACCAGCAGAATTTTATTACCAACATGCGAACGTTATTTAGTTTATTCCGGATTTTTAATTAAACTTAATTCTCTCTGTATCACTGCATTATGATTATTATTATGTTGGAAATAGTAAAACTAAATAAGCAGTTGCAGCATATTTCTATTTTTCATTAACACAATTTCCAAAATTATATATAAGATTATAACAATAACAATAATTTTTTCTTATAGCTAGAGATGGCGCGCATAATATGTAGAATTCTGGAATACAAAATTACAGAAATCTGTTTATATTAAGCGCCATCTTTGTTTTTTGTATCAATACCTCAGTTATTTTCAATGCTCTTTATCTACATACCACGTCATTGAATCCAATCAACTAGGAAGCAGGCGAACATAAAACGTGTCGAACGTGCTTAATTACCCACCAACCCATCTTTTGCATCTATCTTCATATATTGAATAAAATATGATTCTTCGAAACATTATAGGAACCTATAGGGTCATAAGGAAACCCCGAAAAACCCCAAAAGGCTAAAATTTCATTTAAGTATATATTTCCAATAAGTATGCGTAATTTATACATTTTATTAGTAAAACTTCCTCATTCCTGGGTGAATTGAGGGTACTTTCGAAAGAGGAATAACAGGAATTTGTAACTAATAACGTAATAAAACACTTCTAGTAACTTCCTCTTTGTTTCATGATACTAGTAGTATTCAGGTGCTTCTTTGGGCTCTCATATTCATATTTTGCTACCCTTGACGTCGTCCTTTAATTTTACTTCAAGGTATTTTGAATTCTGGTATCATTTTCGTTACGAAGTAGAAAGCTATGCATGTTATACTAGCTGTTTTAAGTTTTCTCACTCAAATATTAACTTAAGGATTAGTCCTTTCAAGGATGAATTTATCTATAGGACAATGATTACTGCTTTTTCGATACACCAAAATAAATTTACCTGATGCAAAAACGATTAAAGAACTGTAGGAATCTTTGATTTGATTTGGAATTTTCTGAAACATCCTAAAGGGGGAATTTTAATAGTCCACAGGTTCGTGGTAATTTTAAATGATAAATTGTCCGGTCGCTTTTTAGATATTAGTATAAGTATCAGGATGTATTCATTCATTATAAAATGGTTTTCGCTTTTCGGGGACTAGGTTTCCATACTATATATGCTAAATTACGTACTGTTGAGGTTCATTTTTCACGATGATGACATAAGAATTAGAAAAAATCAAAAAAAAATTTTTTTATCAAATAATTAAAAAAACTTAGTGCATGGAAGTTTCCCTTAATGTCTAATAATAAAAACCAATAGCTTTGTTTTACTAGGTAGAGAATTTGTAGAACTGGGAACGATTTGCTTAACCAAACATGAAACCTTTAAATTTATGATCACATTGCGCAACAAATGTGAGGAACGCACAACACGAAATTCATAAATATAGCACATTTAGATAAACATGAAGTCAGTAAATAAAAGTAATTTATGAACGTAATATATTTAAACCGTGTCAATGACAGCTCCCGACGGCCGATGAAAAAGGACGATGTGCGTCCAGTTTGCTGTATATAACAGAACCGTTTATGCAAACTTGCAAACAGGTCACAAAGGGATGAGCACAAAGGTCTATCGGCCATTCATGATACACACATTTACTATTGTTTAACGGTTTTAGTAATTATTTCTAGGCTCTTGATGTAATCGAAATAAAGAGACAGTGTATAGTTACATGTCAGCATAGTCAATGAACAATGTTAGTTTGGTTGGTTTTGTTTCATTTCGTGCAAATGTATGGATATAATATGGGTATATGTACCATTGCTGCATTCCCGAGTGGTATTTATGGCTTATGATTGCACGTGTCAGGTTTAGCCGCCTACATTTACAACTTGTTAATCGCGCATTCAACCTAATTATTTTCTCGCTACTTATACTGAGACACAATTCAAATATAGTGAGCTTCGAATAAAAATTCGATTGTTTATTAAAGCTGAGGGATGATACAGACAGATGGCCATCCCGAAAAATAGACTTCTGCAATTGTGCTATCATTTCTTCATAAATTGTTCACTGTAACAATATATAGATGGCGCTGACCAAAATTGTAGTGATAATGAGAAATTATTTCCGACTTTAACTATCTTCAAAATCATTACTTATATTTATATTACATATTTATAATACAAAATTATTTTCGGGTTCACCCAAAAACCAAAAACAAACTGACTATTATCCTCACAACAGCACTTTTTTTACTTAACCCCAGGGGCGTATCGTTAACTAATAACTTACAGAAATCTAAATATTTAAGCGCCATCTACACCATGTGTCATCTATTTATTATATGCTCAAACTGTTCAAAGATACAGATAAGTTTTTATTTGTTTGCTTTGTTATCATAAGATATTACTACTTAATGAATATCCATAAGGTATCTGACCGCAACATATACATATATGTGTAATCAAATTAGAGCAAATGATTGATAATGCCGGAACATGTTAGAGAGAGCCTCGGCGGGTGTTGGTGATGCTGTCGTTCGTTGTTGTTGCTGTTTATAGTTTAACATCTGCACCGGACATCGGACATATGCATACGTATATCCGCCGGATTCGAATTTAATTATTAAATTTTGTAATTAATCAATTAGTGCATACAAAAACAGACAAACAATTGACAGTTTAAGGGTGAGCAATAAACACTTTTCAAAATTTAATTTACAGTTGTTTCAGTTAAGGACGATTTATGCTCGCCGGTTAGCATTTAATACTTAACCCCTAAGGTTCAAATTTTAACATTTATGCCTTAAGTGCCTAAAGAAAGCATAGTTAAATCTTTAAATCTGAAGTGACAATTATAAATGGTTAAACGATATATACAAAAGTTTATCTTTTAAATGTTAAATCTTAAGTCTTAGGTGTTAATGTTAAATGCTAAGTGGAGAGTATAAATCAACCTTTAAAACTTTCCTAAAATTCTACATTCCACCACAGTATGGTCGATGTGCAAATACTTGAATATCTAAAAGTCGGTTACTGTTGTTGCATAATCCAGTACCACAGCAATTTTGGTCCACGTATCATTCTACAGAAAACTTACTGTAATATTAAATCAGTTCAAGAATGTTAAAATTTAGTGTTTGCATAAGTTTATCTTTTAAATGTTAAATCTTAAGTCTTAGGAGTTAAGTGTTAAATGCTAAGTGGGGAGCATAAATCAACCTTTACAATTTTCCTAAAACTCTATATTCGATGTGCAAATGCAATATAAGCAAATACTTGAATATCTAAAAGTCGGTTACAATTGTTGCATAATCCAGTACCACAGCAAGTTTTGGTCCACGTTTCATTCTACAGAAAACTCACTGTAATATTAGGTAAATCAGTTTAAGTATGTTAAAATTTAGTGTTTAGAAAAGTTTATCTTTTAAATGTTAAATCTTAAGCGTAGGAGTTAAGTGTTAAATGGTAAGTGGAGAGCATAAATCAACCTTTATAGTTTTTTTTTAAATTCTAATTTCTACCACGGTATGATCGCTATGCAAATGCAACATAAGCAAATACTTGAATATCTAAAAGTCGGTTACTGTTGTTGCATAATCCAGTACCACAGAGACTTTTGGTCCAACTATGATATAATTTGTAAGTTTAAAAAAAAGCATGGCTAAATCTTTAAATTTTAAGTGGCTAATAGAAATGGTTAAAAGATATATACATAAGTTTATCTTTTAAATGTTAAATCATAAGGCTTATGAGTTAAGTGTTAAATGGTGAGTAGAGAGCATAAATCAACCTTTACATTTTTTAAATTCTATATTCCACCACGGTATGGTCGCTGTACAAATGCAACATTACTGTTATTGCATAATCCAGTACTACTACAACTTTTCGTCCACGTTTAATTGTACAGAATACTTACTGTAATATTAAATCAATTTAAGTATTTTAAAATTTAGTGTTTTTGATATAATTTGTGAGGTTGAAATATGGAATATAGCAAAGTGATTCGTAAAGTACGTCTGGGCCATTAAAACAGTAAAATGCCTGCCATAAAACGAACGAAACAATTAAGGTAAGATGCAGGAGTGAATTTAATACAATTTCCCGCTCGCCCGATATTTTACAAGTCTTATGGTTTTCGTTGGCCATATAGTTTTAAGTTGCGGGTCGCCGAATACTCTTCGTATACTAGTCGCAAAGTTTTCCACGGTTTCTTGGCTTGCGTCGTCAGTTCTCCCATATTGTTTTCACTTGTAATACCTTGGAGAACGAGTGATGTGTCATCTGGTATTAAGGCTCGGGTGAGGGAACCCGAAATGAGACAATGAAATAAGGAATAAGTTAAAAGAACTAAAACGGTTGGCAGCAAATTATGCTTCTTACATTTGTTGATGTAGTCTTCTTTTTAGAGAAAGCGCTTGACAACAGAGTCGGATTTGCAATTATTAAAATTTATTCGAAAAACGTGTTGTATTTTTTATTTTTATTTTGTATTTTTTATTTAAACTAATAACCTGTCGATAATTCATCTTCATCCTCTAGGACTAGGAAGACTCAATGATGCCAAAAAATAATTAATTATTGCGGTAATACTTTTTAAGCATCACCCTCGATATCCTTTATCATCTACTTTAGGGGAGAGTGTCCTCGTTGCAAACACTGGGTGTAAATTTTGCGGAGACTATTTCAGAATTTTTGGATACTTTGTACATGTTTCAGTTTAGTCCCGAGCAGGATTCATCCACCTGTGTGGCTGAGTGCTGCTGGTTGTCCGTTTTGCTGCGTGTTGTATCGACGCCGGTGATTGATCGTCCTAATTATAAAGCGCGGCCTTCGTCTAATACAACATTGTAAATAATTTCGTAACTAATAGCAGCGTGAAGCAGTGTAACCAGCCAAAAGACCATCTGCTCCACACTGAAAATGCAATTTAGAGATTGAAAATTGCCTACGCCACTCTTTCCTGCTCTATTGTAACGTAACAAGTTACACGAAGAAGAAAAGAAGGATAGGTATAGCTTCCTGTTCTGTTTGGTAAAAAATAGGCGATGCTTAAAAGATTTTCCTTGAAGGCTATAAGTAATTTACTCAATCTTCCTGTGTCTACTTACACGTGTACAAATAAATTGGTAATTTAAGTAACTTCCTGTTGGAGTTGGATATAGAAATTCTAGAAGCATCAGTTTTAAGAATAATCACACTTGAATCTTTATAAATTATAAAAGTGAGTCATTAATTTTACTTTATACTTTTAGTAATTTATTTAACATTAGAAAGAAAATTTCATTATAAGTTGGTGAAAATTGTTGATGATAATTTCCAAAAATGTTGCACTTCTGACTTTTTTGGTACCTCCTTGTTCTTGACTTCCGTTTAACTTTATTAATTTTATAGTTACCAGTTACATCAAGCATCTGCTACCAAAATATGAAACAACTTAAGGCAAATACATCATTACAAATTAATTAATCTTTTTTATTGTGCAAATAATATATAAGAAAGCACTTATACAATATGCAAAATACTTTTTTTCTCATTCAACTTTCTTCTCATAGTCTCATGGTTCTCGTACACTTAGTGACTGTAATTCACAATTAATTTGGCGCTTTATGTGTTTTTGATTATACCAAGCCCCCCCCCCCCCCCAGTAGAAGTTGTTTTATTTAAAGACGACGTCGACGACGTTTTAATGTTCACTCGTCCTCATCGTCATCTTATAACAACACCTGGCGTCCGCTTCATCTCCCCATTGCAACACTTGACGCTTGATGCTGATGTTCGTGTTATTAGGCAAGAAAACGTTTAAAGGTTCTTTCTTAGATGTTAAATGAAAATTTAGAATGGGAAATGGCGCGAACAAGAAGTTAATGTTACGTGTAACAAGTAACAAATGTAACGAGTTAACTAGATGTTCTTTGAAATTGACTCCGGCTTTTGTGACAGTTAACACAATCGTAAACTTTTAAATACTCTTTATTTTACTTTAGGGTTTGTGATGCTTTGGGCACTGGTAAGGGTAGTTATATCCCACGGCTAAGTGTTCGTAAGCCATAAACTATTATATAATGGATAAAGAAACGAGAATTGCTATTATGAAGCATGTAGGTGAAAAAACCTAACCTACATTTACGTCTATTTTATATTTACCTAATCAAAGCAAAGCAAAGCAGTGCAAACCAAACCAAACCAAACCAAACCAAACCAAACCAAACCAAACCAAAC